>RXPK01001699.1:0-78102 GCA_004143645.1 Protaetia brevitarsis | reverse complement strand
CTGGCCGACGGTGAAAGCTAAAAAGTGGAGTAACTGTAGAAAACTTTATATACTTGCGTATTTCGTAAATATGGTCTTTGAAAACGTTTTTATTTACGTTCTGAGATGGCACATAACCAACAAGTCGGTTTGAAGATTTTGAATTCCAGATAATGTGGAAAAGAGACGAATTCTCTGACAAAATTAATATAAAATCGGTAGGATTTTAAACATAAACAATAGTTACCAATTCGTAACATTAATTAGTTATAAGGTTGAAAAAAGTAAATAACTTATTCTTTCGTTCATAAATATTTTATAAATTAGTTGTTAAGAAATGGCTTCGTTTATGTTACTAAACTTTTATGTAGTTCTTTATTGGTGCTAAAAGATAATTAACTAGTAGTTTCGTTACATCAGCATTATGTTACCGGGCATTAGTTTGCTAAGTAAACATAGCAAATTCAACGCACACGCTAGGGGTGTACGCATGCAATTTTGCATTTAATTTAAATTATAAAAAAAAAATTGCAAAACGTGCACAAACACTTACCGCATTATGAATCATCAGTGAATTATACACGATACGCCTATCGAAATACGGTTATGTATATGGCATCAAGATGCCAGGTCTAGTGATAAGAATATATAAGAATATTTTGCTACTATTGGTTGGAAGTTGAAATTATCAGTTTGAATCTCAGATTCTGGATCAGTCTATGTTGAAGTGCTGACTGCATGTTGTTGTTTGGTTTTTGTTTGTACATGTTTAAATCTAATATGCTAGACATATTTTATTGTACCACTTTTATTTGACGCAATCCATGTTCCCCTTAGATCATGTGACTAAAATTACCATTATCATATCAATACATTTGCTGGATATTATTTGCGGTGCGGCATACATTGCCCAAGCTTGAGAGCATACTAGGGTTGTGTTCATTCCGAAACCTGGGAAGGACACATACTACCATCCGAAATCATTCAGACCAATTAGTCTCACATCTTTTATGCTGAAGACTATGGAAAAAAATATACACCTAAACATTACAGAAGGAGCACTTGCTAGATATCCTCTGCACCCTCTGCAATGGGCATACCAAAGGGGCAAATCAGGAGAGGCTGCCCTGCACACTTTGGTGGAAGGATTTGAATGGAGCCTACATCAAAAGGAAGTTGCCCTTGCAGTATATTTTTAGACATCGAGGGCGCCTCCGATAACATCAACGCCCTCGATCAACCGATCTTTAATGAAACGGAACATTGACCACACGACTAGCAGATGGGTTGACTGCATGCTAAGAGGCAGAGTGGTCTATGCCAATATGCTAGATAAAAATATCGCCATGACGACCACCAGAGGGTGTCCTCAAGGGGGAGTATTGTCACTACTGCTGTGGATCTTGGTCGTGGATGATCTCGTCAGGTCATTAAACGACAAAGGAATATGGACGCAGGGGTACGCTGATGATATTGTCATCGTAGCTAGAGGAAAATCCCCGAGCGTGGTGGCGGGCATAATGCGTAATGCACTACGAATGGTGGAGGAATGGTGCCTTTCACAAGGACTCTCACTTAATCCACAAAAAATAAAGTTGGTTGCCTTTACCAACATGAGGAAACTCGATGACCTAGGCGGCGCTAGACTGTTTGGGCAGGAGTTACAATGAGCCAAGGAAGTAAAGTATCTGGGTGTTACCCTCGATGCAAAACTGAGCTGGAAAAATTACGTAGTCAAAACAACGACCAGGGCTACGCAACTATTCTGGCGCTGCAGGAGGGTTGCTGGCAAAATCTGAGGATTAAAGCCGAGGGTGATCCATTGGCTATATACTGCCGTGATAAGACCAGCAATAACATACGGGGCAGTAGTCTAGTGGAGGAGGACAGAGACGGGCGTTGCTGGGTATCACTGGTGCAAATAACAGCACACGGACCGCCTCTCTGGAGACCATTTTGGGCCTCCCCCCGATGGACCTTTATGTGAGAGCGGAGGCAATGAATGCGATCCTTAGACTGAAAGCTAACAACCTGTGGCATCCCAACTTCAGGGTTCAACTCCATACCAAAACGCTGATAGGGGATGGGGATCGTAGTTTCTCTGATAACCTACTCAGGCGCAGTAAGAAAGAAGTTAAGACCATTACTGGGTTGGTAACTGGACACTGCCCCCTGAAAAAGCATCTGTACAACACACTCCGAGTAAGCGAACCGTGGTGTAGAAGATGCAAACTACAGGAGGACACGAGTTTGCATGTAATCTACACTTGTGAGAAACTTAAGGTACTTAGGCAGAAGTACTTCGGGAGGGATCTATTGGACCCCTCGAAGGTCCTCAAGTTTCCACTGGGCAAGATACTGGGCTTTATAGAGAACACCAAGCTGCTCGAGTGGAAATAAGAGAATCAATAGGGATGGTACAATGAGCACCTTGCTCAAATGCCCGGACATCAAGTGCCGACCCTAACGTGAATGAATGAATGAATAGATATTATTGCAACAGAATTACCTCTTCGCTAAAGCGCACTCTGCACTTAAAACATTACATGTTAGGGAATATAAGAATATCTATTCAAAGCTTAAAGTTAGTTTAATTAAGAAACACATTTTCGAATCTTCTCAAACGTTAAATACACCGGCCAAAAACTTAGCATTTAATATTTAACTGCGACCGCGCGCTACTTTGCGCCCAAACGGAGGCGCGGATATTAACAATTATTTATAGGAGAAAGAGGGGTTCGAATTTTCGACTGGGGCCCGCTTCTATCCTTTCGCCTTTGCGAGGGCGCACTCCTCCTCTTTACCTATTAACCGTCGAGCACAACACATGTGCCATGAATTCTCTTAATTCCTGTTTGATTTTGTGCCGGTTTTCCGAAAACGCCGAGTTATGTAAAATACTAATTACGTTTTAATACGGTGTGTAGATAATTTACACCATCCCTTATTAGGGAATTTCGGGCAAATGGCACCCGTATAAGTTATGTTGCGTGCGGCTTTACGTACCGAACGGAAGCAGCGGGGATAATTGCCGTCTCGCCGCGCCGAAATTTCGCCGGAACAATGTAAATTGTAGTGTTGAATTGAAATTAATTGGATTATTATAGGTGCTTACTGATTTTCTTTGTACACACAGTAAGAAATTTGTAACACTAGAACTACACTACGCCGAATTCATGGAGGTCTCTCTAAATAGTGTAATTTTTTTACGCTAAGAGTAGTGCTACTAGTTAGAGGATATTTAATATGCCTTAGTGTAAATATAGTATATCACTACTAGTGCGAATCCTACTGCGCCTTAGTGTTTATCTAATTTTTTAGTGTAGATCGTAAGGTCACTACTAGTGTGCATTAAACAACATCAATAGTGATTGTTAACTCTATAAAGAGGTAATTTTCTCTATTAAATGTTTCATCAATACTAGTGTAACGGAAGGAAAGTAAAATAAGTTCCTTATTCACTAATAAATAAAGCAACGACCGTGTTCGTTGAGATAAAACGTAATTACTCCGACATAAAATAATTCTATAGATATACAGTACTTATATAGTATAAAAATAAACTCAAAATTGAAATTAAACGAATCGAACAAAACACGAAAGTAGTTTTTGACATGTTGAACATCTTATCATCCTTGCTATCAGGTGTTCTTCTACTGACGATTGCAGTAACTCAACACTGCAGCACTTTATTAATCAGAAATTGATAAGAATCTTCGACCTATTTTACTTTCTCCCTTTCTGATGGTATCCTCCTATAATACAATTCTAAATAAATGTATTGTTATATATATAGACAATCACTTACCTTTATTTTACTGCAGCACGTATGTAATACATAACCTAACTAGAATAGCGTATTGGCGGCTGATGTACCTACATATGTAGGTCTTGTCCACTGAAGCACTGAACACTAAACCGTTACAACTATTCTGGCCAATCAGAACGCATCATAACTGATCATGTGTTGTTACAGCGCGCGAAATAGAATATGCACTCCAAAGAATTGACTATTGTTACACTGATAGAGTATATGCTTTACTCTGCCAGTGTTGAATTGCACTAAGTAGCCTGTTAGTGTAGTTATTTCACACTAATATTTTTTTAGTGTAATTATGTACACTACTTTTTTTAGTGTTAAATCAAAGTGTATAAATACACTACAATTTTAACTTTATTTGATCAACCCTAACACTAAGAACATTAACACTGGCGTTATTTCTTACTGTGCAGTTGTAAAGTAGAAGCTTGAAAAATTTGTGGTAGGTGCGTATAACTAACAAGTTTATAACAAAATTTGTCCTTTTTTTGCTGCAAGTATTCAATCGATGACTGTATGTGTATACAGTGAATAGAAATGATGGTTCTATTAATTCAACAATCTTTCCGTCTTAAATACCATCAATGCGTTCTAAACTTTAAGTTAATATTACAAAAAAATGTTTAAATTTTACTAACAATAAGCAAGGGTCCCATATCTTGATACTAAAGCTCATAGAAAAACAAAAGAAAATGTCTAAACAATTAACTTTATCAATACCACCTTGGCAGGGGCTCATGGTCCATTGTGGAGGAATCACCATATAGACAGAAAAGGGAATAGTAATGTGAGTTTCTGCCTGCCGAGCGTAAGGTAATTCAATCACTGAAATACACCTTTCATTACACACCTACCTGTTCGTTTTTGAAATAAATTGCAAACCATTAAACTAACGAAAAAGGTATCATTTTTACTTTGTTGCGTTCATATAGTGAATAATTTTATGAAAATTATACCTAAAAATAACAATATATGTTCGTTCATTGGTGAAATTAACGGACTTTCCTGAGGTAGCTTGCAGCCCATGTGACGACAATCGCTATCGAAGTCTGTTAGAAAATTTCAATTCAAAATATTCAACCTCCGTGAGAGATGGACGTGTCTCGAGTAATTTTTATAAATTTTAACGGCTATTTTTGATAAAATCCTGTTTATTCGAAAGTTCAACTTAAAAATCATGATTATTTTAAAAACAAATTTAATTATTTTAATTTTACCCACATTTTACCCAGATAATTGTTGGGTAAATTTTTTCCAACGACGATTTCCCGAGATATCTTACTGTCCTGAGGCATTCTCCGTAATTAGAAGTATGTACAAGAGCTCCCATTCGATGCCCTGACTAGATTTACTTGCTTGCCTGCCAATTTACTCTTGCTAAAGGTATTTTGCGCCCGTTTGAACCTAAAAAATAAAAATATTATTTTAATACGTTCGAGAAATTTGTTTGGTTAGAAAGTTTGTATTCAGGGTGAGTTTTTTTTTTATCTTGAGACAACGGAATATCTAAAACACTGCATCGAATCAAAAAAAGTTCTTAATAAAATTTGTTATAATGTAGGGGGCTCACTGATTGGCATCGAACTCGATCCCCTACCTTACCCCCCAGAGTGGGAGGGAGGGGACAACTTTGAAATCTTAAATGGGAACCCCCATTTTGTATTGCAGATTCGGATTCTACGCCACCATTTTTGTTTGAAACTTTTTTTCGTTTCGTAACAGATTGCGCTGTAATCGCAAAAAAAAAACATGATTATGAACGTCTAGAAAAAATACACAAAAAAAAAGAAGCAAGTAAACATGATTTGTGTTTTTATAAGGTGGCAGTCCTAATTTTACTAGTTAATATGTATTCATGGCACGAACCGAATACCCAGTAATTTGACCATCAAATGTTGCACATACTGTTTTATCCGCCTTTTGAGCACAGAATTACATAGATGAATGTTCAGAAAACGCGCGAATTTTGAATGTTAATTTTAAACGTATTTATATTCCATATTAAATTTATATTGCAAACCTTGGAATAACTGACAAACAACGTAATTGTTATTTAATATGTTCATTTGACTTACCTGAGATATTCATTTTCTTATCGTCGTTGCTTTACAGGATTTCACATATCGAACCTTTTATAAATAAAATCTCATGTGTTTCAAATTTAAATGTTTTCTTTACCTCACGAAGTTAATCAACAATCTTGATACTGGTTATATAAGAGCCTTATGCACACTGTTTCACTTAAACTGAGCACTTTAACTGTGAATATCGGAATACATGACATTAAGCAACATTCCACCACAGCGTTCAGGGGCGTACTGGAGAATAAAAGGGGGTATCTATCTATTCGTAATTTTTTAATGTCGGAGCGTCCTCTAGCCTGTTGCAGTTAGAAATTCTCATTCGGCATACCATCTGGCATTTGGGAAGGCATACTCATGATAAGAAATTAATAAAATAGATGACCCATAGAAGCATTATATTTACAAAATTATTTTTTTTTATCTGGGCTGTGTCCTATCTTGTGGCATTACAATATTTAGAAATTTGATAAAGAAAAATCACTATCCCCATGAAAATGAGAGGCTGCAACTTCTGGCTGTCAAATAACTGTGACATTTTCATGCAAATTGACAGAATTTCCATCATACTAAGATCTTCTGCTTTGACGCTACCTTGAGGGCGGCTGGTAAATGCAGGCCGAGGCGTCGGTTATAAACCACAACCAAGACAATGGAAATAGTTAAAATAACACCTGAAATGATGAACGCCAGTCAAGATTATCCAGAAAAGAAAATCATTCATATCTCCCCTACTACCACTTCTACGTAACATAACTTCAAATACCAACGTAACAAACACTATGCGCAAACATTCCCTACAAACGACCCATTTTCTCAATTTCCTGTTGCCCTTCCAAATCTGGAAACATAACGTAGCGACTAGGTCGGGTCACTACGCTGAAAAATCGCCACAATTTCCCCGTCAAATTGTTCCCGCATATGCACGAGATATATATACATACGCGCAATACGTCTTATTGTAAGATAGGCGCATGACTCGAATGCGTGATTTGATACGGGGCCGCTTGACAAAGCGAGGGCAATTTCTCCTGGGGCCCGGGCCTCGCGGCTTCTTAAATTGGCGGCGATTTTCCCCGAAAACGGGACCAATGCGCGAAATAAATTGAAACGAATCGTTACCTGGGTGTAATTTGAAAGAAAACTACATGAATTTGTCATTGAGTTTAATGGAAACGTGAATACTGTATATGGGTAAAGATTTAAAGGGTTTTTTGCTTTTACTGTGCCTCTTAGTAAGTTATGATTTTGTAATTTTGGTTTATGATTGGTAATCCCAAACAACGTGTTCTCGAAAAGCGATGAAGACCTCTATATTAAAAGAATTAGATCAAGCCGTCTATCAATGATTTATGCAAAAACTCGCTGGGGGAGTTCCTATTTCTGGACAAATGATGAGTGAGAAAACGATGTGGTTTTATGAAAACTTAAAAATTGAGAAGCCATTCTCCGCTTTACATAGATGACTTCATAAATTTAAAAAAAGGCACGGTATCAAGGAGTTGGCCAGTCAAGGTGACAGTCTTAGCGGTGATAATGTTGCAGCCACGTTGTTTATCGAAAATTTCAACTGTTTGGGCAAAAAAGTTAATCTAACTTCCGATTAAATTTATAATGTGGATGTGTTAGCAGCTCAGTCCGAAAAATACGCTCCTGGTCACAAATCCAGCAAAGAACGACTCACAGTTATGACTTGTTCTAATGCTTCAGGAGAACACAAATTGAAATTGTTATAGGGAGAGCAAAAAAAAAAACCACGACCGTTTAAAGGAACCGAAATTAGAAGTCTTCCATGTGATTATTATAACCATCCAAAAGCTTGGATGAATCAAGCAATTTTTTCATCATGATTTAAAGAAAAATTTGTGCTTTCAGTTTCCGTAACCATTAAAAAGAGAAAGGTCTTCTTCTTAGAGCTGTTTTATTACTCGACAATGCTCCGTCCCATCCAGCCGAGTCAATTTTGGCAACAGAAGATGGATCAAGGGGTGTTATCCAGTTTAACGAAAAGGTACAAAAAATATTCTTGAGATTTCTTCTTGAAGAAAATAACAGCAGTTGACCCATGATCCATGATAATGCAATGCCACCATGGGACTGGTAGGACTACCCATAGGTGCACCTTGACGCTGCTTATAAAGCTTACCATCAAATGCAAAGTAAGATGATTCAAATAAAAAGGTATTTGTCGTTTAAATTCAATTTGGGGGATGTCAGTATGTGGACTAACTAAATGTCAAATTATTGTCAACGACATCAACAGCTAATTGAGATGGTATGTTGGTAAACAAAGAAACAACATTAAGGAATATCAAGACGTAACCCTCTGGAAGTACTATATTCCTAATCTTGTTTTGGAAAATTCAAAAGAGTCAGATATTTTGTCATCCGTTCTATTATGAAACGCAGATGAGAGAATGTTGGCCACAAAGCTGAATAGCTTGTAAGCGGGTATGTCTAAGCGGGCATAACTGTTTATGTACTTTAGGGAGACCATAAAATTTAGGAGAAGTGCCATTATGTCAAATTAGAGATCTGTAGGTAGAAACTGATATATATTCACTATCTTTCAGTTCTTTTACAAGTTTATTTAATTGAGTTTGAATGGATGTAGTGGGATTATTATTAAGTAATGTGTAGGTGTTGGTATCATTAATCAAATCTTGAAACACTTGTTTAGATATGTGATTTCCTCAGAATCACTGTTATCTGATCTTAGTCAGTATTCATTACTAGTAGTGGGTCATTTTCCTTAATAGATTTCAAAAATTTTGAAGTTAATAAATAATGTTTATATAAGAGTAAATCTAAGGGCGTGTTAGGTATGCTCTTAATCAAATAGTTGGTAACAATATCTGTGACTCTTGATTTGAGGATGTCTTTAGCATTATTAGGTGTGAACTTAATAAGATTGTCTACCTCTGATAGGAGTCTACCCACATGGACGCCTGTTTTCCGATAGGTAGGCCAAACTTACTGCCTAATGATAAGAAGTCAGCCACATCCCTAGGGATAGCTACGTTTGATAAATTAACAAGCCATTTGTCATTAGTAGAGACCGGATTACATGCAAAGAAAAACTGGAATATATGCGCATATATATATGCATCGATTTTTGAGAAAATATGCATAAACCTGGGGCATATATGCAAAAAAATTGCGACAATATGCAAAATTTTTACATAAAATAAATAACAGCAGAAATTTAAACATCAACTCTATTGCACAAATTTTTTTCACAACATATTTCTAAAACACTTTATAATTAAATGTTTTTCAAAATTGTGTAAAAGAAAGTTTTGTCTTCTATCAGAATATATATGTTTCGAAATAGAAAAGCTTCTTTCAACATCCACAGATGTAATTGGTGCATTTTTTAACTTTGCAATACATTCTAAACTAAAATTAAAGTCGAAATCGTTTACTGTTTCACCTTCCAAAATTTGGTTGACTTTCTTCAATTTCAAATACCCCGCATTTTTGTTTATCAGTTTTTTTTTTAAATTTATCGTATATAGAATTACCTATTGTACCCTTAACCTTCGTACATAGCATATCAAATTCGTCTACTATGTCGTTTCGACTGAATTCAAGAGCGACATCCCTTGCGTTTCTAGTTTACGAATGGAACTTGAAACATAGCTATAATTTGACTTAATATACAAAAGGTTTTGTAGCAATTCTGTTGATGTTACTATCTTTTCAGTTTTCTAGAGCAATGCAGTCAGCAGTGATTTCAAGAATTACATTTTTTATTCCTTCAAAATTATCGGCGAAAAAATTGCAGCCTCTAACCATGTACCCCATCTCGTAATAATCAGTTCAGGAGGCAACTTAACACCGGGAAGTCGCTCCTTATAAAATTGGATTCGTAAAGGTGCTTTTAAAAATATTTTTTTGACATTGCTAATTAAATCATTAATCAAAGGGAATTGATTCCTAATGTCTTCGGCTACACGATTGAACCCATGAGCTAAACAAGTGGTATGAATAATGTTACTTTAAAAAAAATTAAATTTTGCGCGGCTTTTATCATGTATGGTGCAGCGTCGGACAACATTAGTAACATTTTTTCACAAGGTATATTTCCAGGTAAAAAAAAAATTGATAAACCTTCTTGAACGCATTGGGCAATTGTCACATTATTTGTTTTTTTTTGAAGTTCTTTACAGTAACTTAAATATGATTTACCTACAATGTTTTCATGAAGAATTCCTATTAACAAATGGGCAATATAACGGCCACACTTATCCGTACTTTCATCTACCATGATATAAATAAAATTATTCCCTACCAATTGTTGAAATTCTGCTATTGTTTACTAGTAACAAGATATAATTTTTCGTAAGGTACTTTCGTCAGGTATATTATGTTTGCAATATTTTTGCAGAAATGATTTCAAATTAACATTGTTTAATCTTGCTAATGGTATGTTAGACGAAATTAATGCGTTACACAGATCCGTATTATATTCTTCTTGTTCTAAGTTTCGTGAAGTTGATGCTACACATTGACGTATAGATTGTTGCACACATGTGGATCGCTTTAGTTTTTCACATTTTCCAATATATGATGGAGTTTTAGCGTGTTGATCAATCAGGTATTTTCTCTCAGAAGACACCTACAACAACAATTGTCATTTTATATCAAAAGTTAAAGAATTTAAAACAATTGTAAAGCTTTTAGTAAAATTAAACTTACCAGTTTACTGCACGCTCGACAAAATATTTTGTCGCCATCCTTTACCAGTTCAGGACATGGCTTAATCCATAAAGGAATATTGTTAGCTATACTCATTGTATGTACGCACAGTATTTAAATACGTAACACAATTGCATGCTGTTTCGCTCAAAGATATTCAATGAATGAATGGTTTATTTGGGAATTAATAATAATAAAACGTATTTACCACATCCCTTCTGCTAGGCGAAATTAAACACGTGCAGTTCTTGGAAAAAAGTATTAGAGAAACCAATGTAAAAGATTTGTCGTTCTGAGAATTGTCGATTGTCGATCTACATTAGGAATTACTAGGAATTTTTACTAATAGACAGGATAAGGAAAAGTTTAAATATGCAATATATGCAACTTTTGTAAAAATATGCATAGAAATGCCTAAATATGCAATATATGCAATCACTAATTAGCGCTAATTAACTTCAATTAGTGTAATATTTCTACATATAGGCTATAATTGAAGATATGCAAAAAAAAATATATGCACTTTGCATATAATCCGGTCTCTAGTCATTAGATTTAAATAATATTTCCAATTTCACAGCAGAGTATAAAGTAATAAATTTATGTATATTCCTATTTTAAATTTATTAAATTTATGATTATAGATGCTAGAAAGGTTAGCATAAAAATTATCAATAATATGATGTGGAACTAATTGTGCAAGTTTAAGCGATAAGTTATCAAGGGATTGTAAAGTATATTTTAAGTTATTAAATGTTATAGAAGTTTCAAAATTTAAAATAATAGACCCCAACCTCTCGTGGAAATTCTGCACTTTTTGCGAGGTCCTTCCTCTCACATCCACCAACAGGTTCCGAAGGTTTTTTCCCTCCATTAGTAATGTGAGCCGGTAGCAATCCATGTGTTCTGCAGCGAACCAAAAAAGCCTTTCTACAATCTAAAGATGCTAACTTGCCGTTAAGTTTTAATAATTGCTTTCATGATAGTTGTAGCATTGTTGCCGTAGGAGGTGGTAATGTCGCCCAGGAAACCCATCTGTAATTAAGTTCGGAAAAGAAGTACGTGACCGCACAACGTTGAGACTTAGTAATGAAATATCATTCCTCACGTAGTAACCACGTGCATTAGCACGTGCAGCTTTAAATAACCCGACAGAAAAGGATCTGTTTGGTAAATTGGCTCCCTACACGACGCGGCGGCTTGATAAAACAGTTACCCAGCGTATTACTGCCTGATTTGGCACCTATGCCTGTTAGTGCGAGATTCATTCAAGTTTTATTACATTTCGATTCTTTACTTTATTTTTAGATGGTACATACTACAGAAAAAATAATTTCTGCCTTAAACAAAAATTAAAAAAGCGTTCCAGGTTTAGATCAAATACCTAATACTTACATACACTTAAGGACTAGAATTTAAAATTAGCTTAATAGAACAAATGATTTACCGACCTTATATATTATAGAAGAATGCTTTAGTAATAGTCTTGTATAATAAGCTTCGTATTGCTTTTTGCTTTCACAACCATATTTACCTACATCTCACTCACACACACGAACACACATGGGTGGATAAACTACGGTTGACGCGTTTGGTATTGAGATGGCGTCTTCTCGGCACATTGAGTGGAGGTAATACGTGAAGTGGTGTCTCGTGGTTCCATCTCACACCTCTAGCAGGATCCGTGAGACGGTACGAGGATCGTCGCATTATTTCCTAATTAAATTTCATTAGAGATAGGTCTGCCTCGGAGTATCGTATTAACGCGGTAGGTGACAGCTGATCTTGAGACGACACCGTGCACGCCATATGCGAGAATGGGTTTCAATATAAATGCATCGGAATGACAATTGTCGACGGGATTGGACGGGATCGATCCAGGATGTGCGCAATGTTGCACCTAGACCTGTAAATTTCATTATGATATGTTGCGACTCTATATGAGTAAAAGAGAGTGGCCACGAAAGGGACACTTTTAGTGAACAGAGAATAACTATCAAAAATAGTTGTGTTTAGATATTTTATTAAAAATAATTTATGTAAATATTAAAACTAAAGAAAAATAATAATAAGAAGATCTATGCAAATGTTCCTCTCAAGACAACTAATGTATTGAAAAAGGCAGGTCTGGTAATAAAAGGGACATTATTATCTTTTCAATGAAATTAACAAACTTGCGCTTCAGTAAAATCAACATTAAAAGAATGAAAGCATACGCTCTGAACTCGTTTGTAAAAGGTAGCAGTATCTTATTTATGTCGGCGTCATGAACATCAGCTATATCATCTATATCTGGATAAACAAGATTAAACGGATCACTTTTTTTCATAAATTTAACTTTTATTTCGTCACTTGACAATATTTCAGTTATTATTTCTGCTGTACTTATATTTGATCGTTTTTTTTTTTTTGTTAGTCAACTTCACCAGCATACAACTTCTAACTCAGTGTACATATTATTTCAGTTTTCAATATTCTCCAATTCTTCGCAAAAATCACTATAACTGTCTGCGTATTGCAAAGAAATATTACTATTACTAGACTCTTCAATTAGTTTCCTTTCAGAACACCTACTTTTTTTTCACTGCTAACTTTCTTTCAACAGATTTGTTCTTCTCTTCCAGTTGTTGTCCTTTCGCTTCTCCAAATGCTTCTGCTTTAATCTTTTTTTTCTTTTCAGGAGTGTTCAGGAGGAGTCAAAATTTTGGAATATCCTTTTCTTGCGTCTACTAGTTGACTGTGTTCGAAGTGTTGTCCTACGAAATAGTTTAGTACTGAAAAAATAATACCATAAAACTACATTATAAAATAATACAAGCAGGAACAAATCGTTGTTATGCTACAATATTACTTCACCATTTACTTGTAGCATTGCTACATAGATGGAACTTTGCGAAACTTTTGCTGGTTGTATTCGATGCAAACCCTCTTTTCTTCCCACTTTTCCAATACGTAACAGTGTTAGTTTTATATTCTAAAGTTACAATACCATAGATAGAAGAACAATAATGGGCCCAAGTTTCTGTCCTGTGGAACACCGGATGTAGGCGAGAAGTTGTGAGAAGTTGAAGACAAACTGCCGCCTGTCGCACAAATACGAGCGCATAAAGCAAGTCATGGATGAAGAGAACCCAATAGCTTCAAGCTTTTGCAATAGGACTTCGTGATCCATTCGATCAAAAGCTTTGGTAAAATCCGTGTACACGACGTCAATTTGCCCGTTCCTGTCGATGGATTCAAAAAGCGCTTGTAACATGATTGTTAAATTGGTAATTGTCGATCTCTTATTGATAAATCCATGTTGATCTTCTGTTAAGTGGCGTCGAACACGAGGGAAAATGCGGGCGTGAAGACATATTTCAAACACTTTTGCGAAACTGTTAATAATCGCTATGGTTCTATAGCTTTCTGCCGCCCTGTGTCGCCATTTTTATGGACAGGAGTGATTTTTGCGATTTTCCAACAGTATGGAAAGATATGTGCTCGCTAGCGATAAATTAAAAAGGTGAGTCAATGGCTTTAGAAAGAGAATAGCGCAATTCTTAATTAAGAAGTTTGGTATGTTGCCATAACCTGTTGTGAATTAATCTTTTAGCTTATTTAACGCTAATAAAATATTTGACTCTTGGAGTATCGGTTTGCGTATTAAGTTACTGCGTTAAGTTATGGCGACCATTTCCAGCACTACAGATTTGTCATACAGGGTGTTAGGTAAATATGCGGCAAAAATTCAAGGGGTTATTCCTTGGCATATTCTAAGAATATTTTGTCCTATGATGTTTTTTGAAAAGCCCCTTTGTTTGGAAGATACCGGACGAACAAAATTTGCGACAGTATCAACATTTTATTATCAAAAAATGTTATTAATGGCAAAATGTTCGAAATGGCTTCCTCCAGCCTGGATACAACCATTCAATCTTCTCGTCATTGACTGTCGAACTCTTTCAAACACACCAGGGTCGTTTCTAATTGAGTCACACCCAGCAATTATCTGATTTCGCAAATCGTCCAAATTCTCCACTGAAGTAGCGCAAACTATTGACTTCAGAGATCCCCAGAAGAAATAATCTAGGGTGTTTAAGTCTGGGGATCGAGAAGGCCATGCGTGTGGTCTACCTCGACCAATCCAAACGATCTCCGTATGTTGCTGTTTTACGAGCAACCTATTGAAATGTGGTGATGCACCATCGTGCATAAACCACATTTCAATTCTTGTCGCGTATGGTACATCTTCCAAAAACTCAGCCAGCGTTGCTTTCAAAAAGTTGCCGTACACCACACCAGTAAGTCTTCCTGGTAGAAATACCGGTTCAATTAGATAGTCACCCACAATTCCAACCCAAACATTCAACGAGAACTGATGTTGAAAACGATCTTCAAATACCTCGTGCGGATTTTATCTGTCCACACATGGTTATTATGAAAATTCCTTACTGCATTTCTTGAGAAACTGGCTTCATCGGTGAAAATAATCTGTGGTAGAAAATAGAGGGATGCGAACTAATGTCTGCAATATCCATTGACATAATGCAATACGTAGTAGGAAAATCAGCAGGTAGAAGTGCCTGAATGCGTTGAATGTGGTATGGATACAACAAATTGTCCTTACGAATTTTCCAAACTTTCCAATGACTTACATTCAAAGTATTTTTTAAGCAATTTTTCGCGTAGAACTACCAGGATCTGCCTCTATCATCTCCAGCACATTCTGTTTCAATTGTACCGTTCTTGCAGTCATTGATCTTTCTGGGCCTTCACTTCGTTTCATTGAGCCTGTTTCACGAAGACGTCGATAAATGTTTTCGAAGATTTTTCGGTCGGGGACATAACGAGCAGGATATCGTTCAATATACAATCGTCTAGCTTCTAATGAGTTGCCATCAGCAAGTCCATACACGAAATGCATGTCAGTCATCTCGGCGCTCGTATACATCATGATAGAGGATTTCACTAACTATTAAAGACACGTCAAACAGCCAAACGTCACTAAATCTAAACAAATGCGGCCGATGAGACGTATTCAAATGAAATCCACTACTAGATAAAACAGCCGTTTCATGTGATCGAGATAGAAAAAATAACAACGCATTGTAAACAATTTTTTGTACTAGATAAACTCATTCGCATACACCATACTTTAGTTACATTAATAATTTCAACGAATATTGAATATGGTTGTCGCAAATTTTGTTCGCCCTGTATCTTCGAAACAAAGGAGTCTTTCAAAAATCATCATAGGACAATATATTCTTAGAATAAGCCAAGGAATAACCCCTTGAATTTTTGCCGCATGTTTACTTAACACCCTGTATAACGAACCAATAAACTATTATTAATTTCAAGTTTGATAGGCTATACATATATACCACTTGCTCATCGCATCCGGCCCATTTTCTTTACAAAGTTTCATCATTTTTGTGATTTTTGGGTTGGAGATCATCTCTTGTCAATATGCATCACCTATACTGGTCTAATATCTGCTTTTGTCAAGTGTTAACCAAAGTGTAGCAGTAGCAAGTTTGTAGTTGCTAACGCTAAACAGTAATTTTAAACACGTTCACTCTAAACTACGAACATAAAGACACCTTTCCCCTGTCATTACAAAACAAAATAATCGTTCACTTAATACGAAAGCAATTAATCTCCCCGTCTGTACCCCAACCTCTCTTCTGTTTTTTTTTTTTGTCATCCTCGCAATACACACAGACAAAAGGGCATCAACTCATCGCGAGCATTTAACTAACCGCCATCAGCCGGAGTCTCCATCCGCACGCCGGCAAAATCAAATTACTGAACTATGCAGTAATTTCGAGACCTGCTCGCGTAGGAGAGGGGGGAGGGGCTGGGGCAGCAGCACCGTCACCGTCATATTAATCCGTGTTTGGCGGGCCGAAAAACCGTGTTCCCGGACTTTTTCACCGGAGTCGGTACCCGGAGTAATCCGGGTACCTGCTCCGTCGCCGTTCGTCCGGGCGGAAAAAGCGGGATTGTCGTGCCGTCGGGAGGTCGAAAAATTTCCACCGACGACTACAGGGATGCATTTCCGTATGGGTCGACGGTGGCAGCGCGGCGTCCGTAGGATGGGTGGAGGTTTGTTCCAGGCAGATGTGTCAACGTTACGTCGTAGTCGTACGGTTTATAGGTTAAATGTAGTGAAAATATTTACGGAAAAGCGGACAGGGTGTCTAGTGCAGGATTTTCTCCGGGTACGTTTGGGGGGGGAGGGTGGTCGGCGGTTCGTGGGAGAGAATTTATGGAAATGCGACAACGAAAATGCGAATGTTAAAAATCTATATTAAAACGTTCCTCTTAATATTTAACTGGAGTTCACGCATTTATAAACGTTAAAAGTGGAAGAGACACGTTAAGAATGCTGAAAATGTGCAAACAAGCACAAAAATCAGTAAATGCAAAAGCTTTAGGTAAGTAAATGGCAAGACTTTCAATTAAAGGGACAGGCTTTTCATGGAAAATCTCTAAAAGAACAAAATAATTATAACTAAATATTTTTTGTAATAATAAATTTATCAGAACAATTTCATATATATACTGACCAGCCAACAGTCATGATTTATGTATCGGAGAATGGTAAGATATTGGATGACCCCAAACATTTAAATAACTATTTTTCAAACATAGCTGCAAATTTGACTAGTTCCATTATTGTAAATACGGATCCTATGTCATTCCTTAAATTCAATCATGAAAAATCTTTTCTCTTTCTGCCAATAGACATCCATGAAATCATGAATATAATGCGTAAAATTACAAATAAAAACTCTAAAGGCTACGACGACATCTCCGCGCAAATTTTACTTTTATTACCACCCCTGGCGCTAAATCTCTTGGTCGACTTAATTAATCTTCCACTCCAAAATTATATCTTTCCATCGTGTTTAAAGCTTGCAAGAATTACACCATACATAAGGGTGAAAACGCCTTCGCGTTGTCAGATTACAGACCTGTTTCTGTTTTCTCGACTCTGTTGGTTGTTGTTTTCAAAGTTAGAAGATCTTTGGAGGTCTAGGGTTTGCTTTCCTGCTATCAGTACGGCTTTAGGCCGGGAGTATCATCCAGTGATGCCCTTTATAATTTTCTGTTTCACATTTTCGAAACTGTTAACCAAAAACAAATGACAGCCACCGTATTTTGCGACCTATCGAAAGCATTTGAGTGTGTTCCCCATTCACTTCTACTTAACAAACTTGAAAGGTATGGCTTTAGGGGTAAAGTTAACGACTGGTTCCGCTCATATTTGACTGATTGTCACCAATTTGTACGGTTGCGAGTTGACAATGACAATGTCGATTCGACAGTTGGTCGAGTCGTGTGTGGTGTGCCGCAGGGCTCAGTGCTTGGGCCCGATATTATTTTTAATATTTATTAATGACCTGGCACATGTAGCCCGCCAATCACACACGGTTCTCTTCACCGACGATACATCCCTTACGTTGCACGCTTCAAATCGTGATGATCTAGAGAGCTTAATCAATGCTGACATTTTCAGGATTTGTGAATGGTTTAATGCTAATGAAATTACTCTTAACACTGGCAAAACCAAATTGTTACTGTACAGACAACAAACCAATCTAACATTGTTATTAATAACAGTATTTATGCCTTGCTACTGATGTTAGATTTTTAGGTGTTACTGTGGATACCGATTTGGGGTGGACCGAACATGTTGTTGAAGGGCTTGTCATTTTTTTTTTTCATTTGACGAATTTCGTAATCATAAATTTTGATCTGTCTCCTCATAGTGAGCGTGTTTATTGTTTTATTTTTGTTTTTTATATTTTTTCATATGTTTATGTAATGTCAGACAACATGCACTTGTTTATTGGCAATGAATCTATATCTATATCTATAACAACTCTTTTCTTCTTCACATTTTCAGTAATACTATTAGGACCAAGCATGTTAATTTTTTAAGTTTTAAAGTCAAAAGGTCTAATCCACATTTTATGCAGAAATTCCAAAAACGGAAATTTTATTTGTGCCACGTAAAAAGTAATATAAATAAAACATTAAGAAAGAATAACCATTTCTTTTTAAATAATGGTAGCAATTGTTGCTAAGCTGTATAAGATTTAGAGTAGCAAATGAATTTCTAAATGGGGTATGTACAAAGTGCACAAATACTTCGTGTGCACATATGTTTTGTAGTGTAAGTGAGTAAGTCATTGAGATCGTTTTCAGGTATGTAGATATCTCAGGGGATTAGTTTGTACACCTTCAGTCGAGTCGGTCGAATAGCGGAAGTCTTTTAGTAATGCTGCTCAAAAACTTGGTAGGTTACGGCATGATATTTAGACAGCATGAATTTATTAATGGTCTTACACCCACTTAGAGACCAACTGATCAATAATAAAGATCGTATAGATCCCTTTACATGAGAGAGGTGTGTACAGACTTACCTGTAATGATTGCCCCATGAACCCGTATAAAGGAACATCTGAGGTGCTCCAAACCAGGAATGGTGGGAGAGTCCTTGTCTGGAAAGCACCTTAAAGACAATAAACATACTTTTGACAAACAATATGGCTTTCAAATCTTGTATACCAGTAAAGCTGGAATCTTTCTAAACGACTTGGAAACTTTAGAAATTGTAAGGCATCAAATTGAAAGTAACGCTCAGAACTTTATTAGAAAGTTGACAGGAAGTCAGTTCACCTATATGGTTTACAGTTTTCTTTTTCTTTACTTCTCTTTTATTTCTTTATTTTACCTTTTACATGTAGATGGCGTAACTGGTTTTTTTGGAAAATTCGCTCTTATATTTATATTAACACATATTAGTATTAAAGAAAATCATTCGTTTTGCTGCGTATGTTTATTAAAATACAATTTATCTTCTTTCTTTTATTTTAAAGTGTAGTTTATCGTTTTACAATGTGTGTTAACAAGTCTTATACAATTTTATTCAATTTTACAATTCAATTTTTATTATTTTATTACGTGACTTGTTTTTAAACTGTTCTTAATTATGAGTATTATAACTTTTTATTTACTTATGCATTTTCTGTTTATTGATTAATTATTTTGTACAATAATTTACACAATTTATTATCTCTTTTATTATTTTCAACTTAAATATAATTAATTTACATTGTTAATTTCTTGTTGGATTTCTTCAGCTGACCTGAAGATGTCTCTTAGTGGATGAAACCAGTTGTTGCCATTAAAGAATTTGTGAGATATTGGACCATTTACTTTCATTTACCTTGTTTTTATTTTTCTGCCGTGATAATTTTTCTAATTTATTTGTAATTTATTCGTTTCTGACAAATAGATTATGGCCAACCCATTGGTAAACATTTAAATATCTAGTATATTTAATTTAATTTTCTATTTAAATATCTGGTCAATACGTGGCAACCAAATTGCATATAATATATGAAAATATCTCACAAACTAGTAGTTTTTGATCTAGTGCAGCGTTATGGAACATAATCATAATCATAATCATATCAATTTATTGGGCATCACTTCAGTACATTCATATTATGAACATATATGCCAAAAAGACTAATCACCGCAAAGGTGCTCTTCCTTTAGCCTCAATTCCAATTTTTATTGTTTTGGCCAGAAGTATAACACATGAATTGATACACGTCAAATGTATCTTTCCTCTTCCATCGCTTAAGTCCTCTTCGTTGATGACCATACAACTTCAGGTTTACTTTGAGATTATAATTCCATTCTACTTTTCCAAATAACCACGAAATGTAAAACTAAAGATGCACGTTCCTGTCACTTTGCCAGATATCCTGTAACATTGTAGCTAATTTTAAAATGTGAAGCTTGATGCTGTCTCTAGTCGGGACATAGAAAATACTGGACCTAATCATAATAATCAATGGCACTGGATAGGTACTGTTACGCTACACAGTAGCATACAGCCCGGATTAAAAAAATAAATTTTAAAAGAAATACATTAATTGAATTAGAAAAAAATCAAGTTTTATATATACCAGTGTCATCTATTTTTTTAAATTTTGATTTAGAAGTGTTCTGTCTCACCAGCCAGATGGCATGCAGGGCGAGAAATTTCCGATCGAGGGGAGGTGACATAAAAAAAATATTGAATGGCTCGTTACTTTCTTATATATTAACTCAGTACGCATAGAGATGTGGTAGGATGATGTTGGCAATTGTCCTCTCCCTCAAATTCAATGTTAAAGACCAGTTTAAATGATCTCATAGGCATGATAATGTTATGCCTCAATAGATTCAAACTATTAAGTAAAATTAAAACATTTAATAGTGGATAAAAGTGATTTTATTTAATTAAAAAAATTCAAAATGTGACTTGTTTAATATCAGACATAAATCTATGGATAATAATCTTAGGTAAGTCCGTGAGTCCGTTTAATTAATAACACTAAAGTTTCATTAAGTAATTCCACCTTTTGCAATTCAAATTCATAGTTTCAAACGTAAATGCGTTTGAATTAAATTTTAAAAATCCCGCGTTTTCTGACCGTTCAAATGGAGTTAAGATAGGCTTACAGAGACGTGTGAAACAGAGTAGCCAACCTTGATGGTAAATCACTGGATATTGGTTCGTAACGTAAAAACATAACAAATACTTATAAACCTAATTACACAAATTTCCCCAAAGTAACTGGAGACCGCTTAGCTATGTTACAAACGATTTTCTAACCTCAAATTTTGCAGAACGGATTAAAATAAAATTTCTTATAAGTACAATTCAATTTAGATTAGAATTGAAATAATACGTTTATTTTTTAGGTAGATTTGACGAGGAGTACCTTTTTACAGAGCCGAATTCTGCGATCATCGGTGGTCAGGACTGTTCAGGTCGGATATGGGCCCTCGTACCTCGTAGATATATCAGGTCAGAGAGGATGGGTCGCTCAGGACAGGAACATTACTCGGAAAAATCGTCGTTGAAGAAAAATTACCCAAAAATCGTGTGTAATTTGGAATAAAATTTATGTGATAAACTTTGTTTAACAATTAACAATTATTTTTTTAGATTGAAATTTGGAACAAGGCTCGGTTAGTGAATGGTTCGAATTGAAAATGTTTTAACTGACTTGAAAGCGATTGTCTCCAAGCAAGGAGTCCAACTGTCCTTTGTGAAAATCCGTTAATGTAACCGAAATGAGGGAACCTCCATTGTTTTACATATGAGAATGGCCATGTGATCGACAGGATTGTCAGATCTTTCAACGAAGTGAAAATAAATAAAATTACAAAATCTGGAATCACCTTACACTTTTTATATGACAAACGTATGGGTCTCTAAATTATGAGAAAAATATATTTGAAATTTTTAAACGCTTATTACTATATAAATTAACAATCTAAAAAAATTCATTATTGCACCTAAAAGGTAGGCAACCATTTATACACATAGAATTGTTACAGAATCCAATTTCCAGCAATTCCCATGTCTGTCTGTTGACATATCAAAGCAATTGGACTGCCAATGCATATCCAAACGTTATTAGACTAAATTTGAACGAAATAAATACACAGTAAAAATAATAAAACTGTTCACTCGAATTAAACGTGGATCCAAATTTGATCTGTCAAAATCTATTGTAATAAAATACTATACAAATTCTAATATTCATTTTCGATGTGTAGGTGTATCACTGCTGATCATCTTGCTTCCTGAAGGGAAAATTCTAAAGGAAAAAGCCTTGAAGGACCTGCCAAATGCCGAGATTACCTACATCACCTGGACATCGTCTAGCTGTCTGCTGCTACATATTATATCCTTTTTCTATTATATCTAATAAGTTTTAAAAATATAACTAAGTAAAATAGTAACATTCTCTTTTTTAAATAATAGTAGAATATCAAATACTCTCTCCATGACAGTATATATAGCTCAGAATGTGCTTATTGCTAGGGTTCTAACATTTTAAGGATTTAATAACCAAATTTGGAGCACTGTTCTCTCATCTGATGCTCCATCATCACCAACCTTTTGGTCTTGATGCTCTTGACAAATCTACCCGCGTCACACGCAGTGCTCTCATAGCATAACTATCGCCGATTTGTTTTGGTCGGGCCGCATTCGTAACCGACCCCGAGGTCCATCCGCAAGACACGGATTTCGCGACGAGCGCCATCTCTTAATTGATGTGTAAAACGCGACGTAGGGGCGCTCCGCTCGTCCTAAGTCGATGAAATATGCAAGCGGCGAAGTCGGTGTTCGGTGCCCGTGTAAACAATAATCAAGGAAGGCATCCGTCACAATTAGCGGAAACCGCATTTCTTGCCAGTCATACGTCTAGGGGGCGCTGCGGTGATTCGGGATTTACCGGCGAACGTCCGGATAGAGCGTACGGATCTGCCAAGATGTGGGCGATGAGGTTGTTCGGTAAAGTTGTTCGGCGTTTGATTCTTTAACGATCTCCCCGTTAAAGTTTTGCGGGTTAATTTTGCATAGTTGGCGGCGAGAGGTTTTGGAACTTTATCATTAGTAATCTGCTGTAGTCTCTGGCAAAAGTTCTGTTTCTTGTGCAGTGTGCCCTGTTGGAGCAGGATCAACTTTCTCGTTTTTTTTTATGCTACTTCTAGTTTTTTTTCGCGTTTATATATTATAATTAGTACTAATGTACCGTGTGCGTCCAAAAACAGATTGAAAAACAAATAGAGAATAGAGCTAACCAATGTATCGTCATGCATTGGTTAGCTTCAATATTACTAGCTTCTTTGCGAATGTACCAACAGATGGAACACTAACAATAATCAAAGAAACGCTTTCGAACCCAACTAACATTTTTACTCGTTGGAACGTAGCGGTGAGGATCTCAGGAACTTTAAAGTTTTTGTCACCAGTCGCCGGAAGGTTATGGCAACGGTTCTATAACGTGCCAGCGACGTCCCTGGAACTGATTCCGTGATGTACCATGCCAATTATGTACTAATTCATAATATTTATTGTGTGTACATGATATGGACAGATTTTAATTCAACCAAAAAATTACTGCTAATTTCTGTTCTTTATTCGGAGTTTAAGTGGAAGAGCAGCATTTGTTGAATCTCGCCCCACGATTTGTGCATGAATGTGAACATAATATTTTTATCACTGTAAATTATGTTCGGTTTTAACCTGTATACTTAAATAATAAATTAAACTATTAATTATGATATAATTCCGAAATATAGAGGTTATGCTTAATATTTAGGTTAATAATGTTGGCCGGAAGGTTTGTGTCATGTGATCGGATTTTAGAAAAATGAATAAAATAAAATAATGAAATATTTGTGTTTAGCAGATTTTTTACAGTGTAATCCCTGGGAAGTCATGTCATCCCTAGTAAGAAACCGATTAACATCAATGAAGGCAATTGACTGGTGTGCTTTTGAATACTCGACAATATTATAGTGTTTGCAATTATACTGAAACACATATTTGTTGTAAATATGTTTCTTCGGACAATATGGTAACCCAAAAAGAAGTAAATTAGTTTTTGATAAGGTATTCACTATTGCATCCAAATAAATGCTTTTCAGGGACAATCCGCACACGAGATCATTGCTGCCGACGCATAAAAACACAGTGTAAATGTTTCTGTTAATGAAGCGAAATCACTAACCACATCCTCCAGCTTTGCGTTAGGCTTAAAGATCGATTCAACGGAGAATTCTTCACCAATTAATCCTTTCACGATGACGGCCATATCTCGAAAATGACTATCACCTAGCAATAGTATCCTTGAAGGCGCATTCGCATTAGTTACTGGCTTACTTTGTTTTCTATTCGAAGTTGTTTTAGTTTCCAGAATGTTATGGCTATTTGTTTGATTGCTTTTTTCGCATGTTGATAATTGGGTTTGCGTAGTAATCTCATATGTTTTAATAGTATTTGCCTGGACAGCTACGTTGGATGATTTAATATGCATATTATGATTTTTCGTAAGGTTATTTATGGTCTGCTGCAATTTTTCGATGACAAACTCTTTGTGTTTAAATGAATTCTTCATTTCCGACAGATCATTTTCCAGTTTCAGTTTATTTTCCCTTAATTCATTGACTTCGAATTCTACTGTGGCCAGTTTATTTCGCAAATCATTAACCAAATCAGATTCTGAATTTTCCAATGATTCATTTTGACTAATCATTGTGATATAACTACTATTTAAGCTTTTATTAGCTATTTTTGTTTCATCAGATATCGTTGCTTGTGATCGTGTTGAATATGGTACCTTTTTCTTATTTCTATTCATATTTAAGGATCGAGGATTAAGTAAAGGATATGCAAAACTATAACAGGGACACAATAGTTTCACAACGCGAGGCCGGTCACGTTGACTTTCAAAATACACACAAGAAGGCCGCGGATTTTTTGGATTAAGTCACAAAGTAAAAAAAAAGAAACAAATGTCAGGAAAGAGGCTAAATGAGCGATAAATTTTTTCCTTAAATATAGTTATTTGATAAAATTGTTGTACTAACCTGAATAAAAAGACAACATTTCTTACGGACAAAATACACATTTAAACTATTTTACAATAGCACTTTTTATCCTTTGTTATTTGTTTAGAACATATGTATATCGATAATTTATTGTTTTCAAGAATTAAGCGACACAAGATGCATGTTCAGCACACACCGAGACACATCAACTCCAACAACCCCTTAACAATGAATATAAATATGAATTTGGTGCAAAGAAAAAAGAATAATAAAACTATAATATACGACTTATTGTTAGCTGGTAAATTTCTAGAAGTGTCGGTGTAATTGCGTCCGTGAGGGTGGTTTGAGCGCGTTACGCTGATGTCAAGGCGTGGTCCCCTTTCGAATTCAACGATCCGTTGTCTCCACTCCTCGTTCCGTATGGTTTCACCTCAACGCCAAAATACCTAGTAGTTGTGGTAGATAGTAGATAGTAGATATAGTAATAGGTCCTAAGATAGGATCGGATTACTAGACAGATAAAATTAACAAGAGAAGAAGTCCGCTTACCAGTGACCTAAGATGACGCCATTTACAAAATGAAATGCCGGCTAGACGCTGCTGTTTCAAAACCCTTTTCAGGAATATCGATGCAATGGACACAAATCTCCTGGCAGTCCCAGGTAACACGAACAAAAATGCACTCGATATTAGAAGTTTCTCGCGCGACAAAATCCCACAATGTGGTCTAATTGAAATTTACACGGAGCAACTTGAACAGCGCGTCTAAGATGGTGTGTGAGCCTGTGCGTCTCTCTGCCTTAGCGAAAGGGCGGAAGTCGGAAATGCAACGTGAATCAAACAAGTCACTGACAACTTAACAATGCAGAATAATTTACACAAAAGAAAAGGTTTTAATGAATGAAACTTGAACTAATAATTAAAGAATGAAAAGCAAATTCAACTGACAATGAATTACTAATTAATTTGGAAATAAATAACGAAAATGAGACATTAATTTTTTCTATCACGGCAAGATGCGTTGTGACGAGCAAGGAGTTCGAAACCTCACTGCTGGATGGCGTTGCAGGGTCTAATTCTTAAATTAAATGAAATAAAAATCTTTAAATAAAATCTAAAAATGAAGCGATCCCAATCCAACGACAACATATTATATCATTCCAACGCGGCAGTTGTAGCTGCTGAGAAATCTTATTTTTCGTGAGCCAGTATTTCGAATGGAGTAACACGGATTAATCCAATTTTTCATATTTAAAAAGTATCTGACAGTAGCGCTCATTGGCCTTAATTTCAGCTCTTCATTATTATTTATGGATTCCGTTTAGTACTTTATTATTTATTTGTCTTTACTAATAATTACATTAACAGTTTGCAACATTCTTAGCGATTAAACTCCGAATAAAAACTCGAAGATTAACCTCACCCCCGCCCCTGTGTTCCCGGCGCCTCCACCATACTTAAACACACCGCGCCGTTCAAACAAGAAATATCACCGTAAGATCCACCTTCTAAACTCGAAGTCGGCGTCTGCTTCGACGACAACTTTCGAAACATCTACGCCCCCCGAACCGTCGTGCCACCCCGTCGTCACCGTCACGCAACCCCCTTCCCCCTTCCCGCGTCGTCCCGTTCGCTCCCTTAATCACCAATTAATTTGATTTATCCGCCAAGTTGTTAATGTAAGGTAATCCTAAATAAGAAGTTATTAGCGTCGGCCGTAAGGTGGCGACACTGACGCGGCGAACAGCCTGCTGCTCTCCTCATCTACTACTTACTACAAGAGACACCGACGACGACGAAGTAGACGACAAATCATAATAATAATAATAATAAAATCCCCGCGTAAGCGCGAAGAGAGGGTTGGCGAAGCTGGCGAAAGGGATAAGAGCGTCGGGTTTTCTGTTTTAAGGGGCGGGTGGGTGGGTGAAGGGGTTAAGGGGCTGTAAGTAGAGGAAACCGGACCGCGTATCGCGTAGATTTCCCCGTGAAAATGGAGCGAACCGAAAGGGGGTGAGGAGACGACCTGGTGGAACGGGCACAAACATCGCGACCAGACGCATCACATGTTAACTCCCTTAATACGGAAAGAGACAAAGTTATTCTAGTGTAAAGCCTCTCTCCCTGCCTATCTGCTGCTTTTGACGTACCGTTAGAAGACACGAGACTAATTAAATATAACATATATTATTATTATATAAATACCACTCTACTCTTTGTTCGTGTCGCCCGTGGAAGCGGATTTTCGTTTTTGAGGTCGCGCGCAGCGTCTCTCTACACACTATAATTATTATTACCCGCGATTACACTGAGGATGCTTCGGGAACGTCAGAAACGTCGACTAGACGGCGGCTCTCGCGTATTATCAAACGGAAGGGGAGTAGATTCGGCGACAATGACTAAAAATGTAACGGACGCATTAAAATCGTCACCGGGAAGCGGCGCTGCCAACTGCAGATATTCGTTTCGCCGAGATGCGCGCTCCGCCTCAGGAGTTTTCGGCTTATTTAGTGTGTTTAACCGTGAATACGTGTACGTATTTGTCCACTGAGAAGGAAAAGGCATGGAGTAATGCATCGTGGCAGGTCGAAAGTTCATTCGCTGATACGAAAATTACGGGAGCTGGGAAGCTGTTTTGCTATTAGCGCTGACATTTAGTTTTTGTTGCGCAGATTATGTTGCCGTTTGTGATTTTAATGAACGGATGATGATTAAAGAATTGCTATTATTACTATAACTGTTTTGTTGTATGTGGATGATCTCTTTAAAATAAATATTTAAATATCAAACGACACTCTATGCTGATGATACATCTGTTGGAGTAAGAGCTAAAAAAGGCCTTGAAAATGAAGTAACTGCTACACCTTAGTGTGATCCTTAGATCAACAGGAATTATTGGGCATGACAGCCGAAGTTTGAATCAATACTAATTTTTTTTAATTCTAAGCTTTCCTCAGAGAATCAAAGTCATGAGTGGCGTTGGGGGTAAATAACACAAACATTATGAACAATACATGTTAAAAGTCAAGAGTTTAGAAATTACCATCTTCAGGTAGTAAATATCGTCAAACTACTGGTAGGTAAAACTAATCGCTCTCTCGTTGTGTGTATATGTCATATATTTTAAACAAATTAATATAAATTAATTTTCTATTACACAGACACACAACAAGAAAAGCGATTAGTTTCACCTACCAGTAGTTTGACGATATTTATTACCTGAAGATGGTCTAATTTTGGACCGAAACATGTAGTAAATAAATCATAAATCCAAAAATTGGAAAGAACTTTTAATTTGCAATTAATTCATATAATAAAAGAATTGGGCAAAGACTGACCTGTGCTTCTGGAGCTGATCGATTTGAGAAATCGACTGGTGAAATCCGTATTTTTATATCTTCCTTAAAATATGCAATTGTTAAAAACCCTTGTAATTTTTTTTTATTTGTGAAAATGCTTGTTTTATATAAATAATATAAAAACTTTATTAGGGCGCTTTTTCACGCAGAGTTCTATGCTCTAGTTTCTTTTTTTTTAAATTCGTGTTTTTTCAGATATTTGTTTTGTGTTTTTCTATTATATAAAACACCCCATACATTTTATATATCGAAAAGCATATAAATGTCCTTTTGGTATGACATTTAATTTAAACAATTTTCAAAATATTTGATTTTCTATTTGCAATTCCACAGTATTTTAAGATGGTTGTGGATGGTGATAAATAACCAAATAAAAGATTTCAACAGGGCAGAAAAAAAAATGCTTTTAATATTAAATATTAGAAATAATAATTTCAATAAGCTAAGAAAACCATTATTAACATTGTTGATATTATAGCATAACTATAAGAAATTAAGATGGTTTATTCAGTAGAAATTCTTACTGTGGTCAATTGTTTTTAATTTATGATGGCTAGAACTAAAATCAGTTGATTTCTAAAATCCCTACAGACATATTTGAACGAAATATTTGCAAAATATACCTTTATATACTAAAAAATGCGTTGACACTATAAATTATAGCGAGTGTCCAGCCTTCTGTTTTAAATATAATAGACATCGTTTTCTTACATTCTGAGCTAAGCTCATCAAGTCAAGCGGAGATTGAGAGTCGAACGCTTGCAAATCAGCTTCTAATTCCTGAAATTCCCAAGAAAAAAATTCCAATGTAACCAAGTGATTAGTTAATCATTTGTCAGCATTAACAAATTGTTAAGTAAAAGTCGAGTAATATAAACTTATTCGTTGGTTAAATGTCGAGTAATTAGTTAACAATTGATTAATGACTGTTGTAAACTACTTAAGTGTAAATTTACTAAAATTGATAGTTCATTTTGGTTCCGATAGAGAGCCAACTTGACGTTTTCACCTAGAAAATCCGCAATTGAGATTTTGCTTCTGGCTTATATCAAGTTTATTAAAGCGTTATAACCGTAATGGATATATGGAATAATGAATCATCGTCCTTCAATGAAGAACTATTTGATATAACTACTAAACATTTCTGCTAGAAGTCATAGATCATGACTGTTCAGAGAAGAATCATGTAAATATTTTAAAAAAGGCAAATAAAACAATTATGCGGTCTTGTTGGTTGCCTTTTTTTCATAAAGTTGTATAATGTAAATAATTGCTCTTTCATCCTTAATCCAGTACTATTCTGCGAATTAAATTCAGGTGTAATTTTTACCTATACTTCGTTTTTTTTTTAATAATAATAATCTTTATTGTCCGATAGATGTACAGATCCAGTTATGGGACAAAAAAATAAGAGAAATGTGTACAGTGCACAAGTATTATTTAACACATTAAAAATATATACATATAAAAAACAAATCCAAGATAATATAAAAAATACAATGTAAAAATAATTAAAATTAATAGAATATAAAGAATACGAAAAAGGGGGACTCAGACATGAAAGGGATCAGGATACAAAAGATTGGGTCATATGTGTAAGTAAAGTTTTTTTTAACTTTTTCAATAGCAAGCTTATGGTAAATATAATAAAACGGAAACCACACCAAAGAGACATACTCCATTTTCTTGTTTAATAGATACTCCATCCGTTTTCTTATTTTTAACTACTCCCTTATAATTTTCGTGATCGCTAACTATGTGTGTTTCTCTTGTTCCGTAAAATGCCTGGCTCTTCTCACGGCATCCAGCATTTTCCTACCCATTACGATGCATTGCATATCTTATTTGTCGAAGGCATGGATAAAACACTAAAACAGTGGGATTGCATATGTGAGGAGCAAGTTCCCTAAGATCAGTGATGTTAAGGTAAAGGAAGGTATTTTTGTGGGATCCCAGATCAGACAGCTATTTCGAGATGAAAAGTTTGTTGAAACGCTAAATGGGATTGAAAAAATCGTAAAGCCGAAAACTTCGTAGAGATCGTTAACAATCCAGTTGCCTCATATAAAGCCATAGAATACATTGTGAGTCTAAAAATACACTTTCTTGACTTTTACTTGGGTTTTTTCCCAAAAAACATTGGAACAGTCAGTGATGAGCATGGCGAAAGATTTTATCAGGACATTTTAGTCATGTAGAAAGGATACCAAGGCAAATGGAGCCCTACTATGTAGGCAGACTATTGCTGGACGCTGAAGACAGGTATTTCTGATGCAAAACATAGCAGAAAATCATATATCAGCAGTATTTCCAAGTAAATATATTACTTTGTACGTTAAAATTTCATTGCTTGACACCCTGTCTGATGGGAAAATTCTAAAACCAAATATGAAATAAGTGTAAAAGGTACTACCAAGTACACCCACTTTTCCTAGTGAGACAAAATAAATCTGAAATTGTATAGACCATTGTATTCAGGCGATACTGAGGGCATCAGTACTCTTCAAGACTAAATAAACAATCAAGACTAGTTTGGGGATGTATTCGAGAACTGAATAACCCAATAGACTGCGTTCATTCATTCATTCATTAACGTTAGGGTGGGCACTTAATGTCCGGGCACTTGAGCTAGGTGCTCATTGTACCATCCCTATTAATTCTCTTATTTCCACTCGAGCAGCTTGGTGTTCTCTATATTATAAAGCCCAGTATCTTGGGAACTGGAGAACCTTCGAGGACTCCAATAGATCTCTCCCGAAATATTTCTGCCTGAGTACCTTCAGTTCCTCACATGTGCAGATTACATGTAAACTTGTTTCCTCCTGTAGTTCGCATCTTCTACACCACGGTTCGCTTACCTGCCCTGTGTTGTGTAGATGCTTTTTCAGGAGACAGTGTCCAGTTACCAACCCATTAATGGTTTTAGCTTCTTTCTTGCTGCGCCTGAGTAAGTTATCAGAGAATCTAGCATCCCCATCCCCTGTTAGCGCTTTGGTATTGAGTTGACCTTCAGTAGACCTCCATTCTTTGTACTTTCTTTATCTAACCAGGTGCAGATAGACTGCAATAAAGCTACTTTGCTGTGGGTGCTCGAACAGTTAGCAATTAAACAGAACGAAAACGCTAAAGAGCTAGAAAGAAATGGATCATCATATGGGACAGTTAACAGATTTACTCCAGAAGTAGACTTCTCAGTTCATTGTTTGTCCGTATGGCTGTTTTTTATTTTATTTTATGATAACTATATGAGGTTTTGTGGCAGATGAAATCGATTGGGGCGGAATACACACACACAGCATAATCTCTGTTAAGATAACGATGGAGCCATTGTTTGAAAAGTTCTGAAATATTACATTGGCTTTTATAGCTTTAATGAATGTGTGGACCGTAATTACTTTTACGATTACTTCATCTGTTACATCAACGTTTTTGCTTTACACAATATCCTAATTTAGAGAAATTTTAAGGCTGAATGAATTATTGAAAGAAAAATATATTTACACATCATCCTACGGCATACCGTTAGTTTCCCCCTGCTGCGTATGACAGACAAATATACTCACAAAAGACGGGGACAGCGCCCGGTACCAAGCGAAAGTGTTCACCCTAGCAGAAAATACGATTGTGAAATATTTCGCAACCCCTTTCGGATATACGCTGCCGCAACGACAGCAGGGGTCGTAGATCATTTAAATATCGGCAACGCGGAGAAATCTATACTTACTGTACAACGCGAGCCGGCGTGTCCCTTAAGGCCCGTCGACTGCAGCGAGTGCGGCACCGACCGGGGTTAGAAGTTATTGGTCCTGATTTGTCTCTCCCGATCCGGGTCCCGAGTCGCCAGTGCTCGTTCTATATTTGAATATTTGAAAACGGAGATGGAATATGCGGCGGGAGAGACGGTTTTCAATTTGCTTAAGTGGGAACGTTCAATATATTCGAATATGAATGTGTGTGTTTGTGTGTGTGACTGTTTATGCGCGCTGGTATTTTAAAGTATGTGTAGTAGTTCCTGGCATATATGTTCTGGGATTATTGTATGGGTAGCAATATCGGAGTTGTAGAGTAAAGCGTTACTAGATTTCTATGCTAATCAAGTGGATAGTCTTTGATTGTATTAGATGGAAGTGGTGCTATAGAGACACACTTTGTCGTTTAGGCACTGACCATATATCTGAAACACTATTTATTGTCGCCTTAAATTATATTTTACGTGATAAATTTAGTGTTGTTATGACCAACTGATTTAGTAAATGTGCGAAATATGCAGAAGTGGGAAAATCCAGCGACACTAGAAAATAACTCAATTGGCAGACTTTACTCATGAATAGCTAAGTACTACACTAGGCTACCTATTCTAAGTACTCCATGGATTCCATAACAATTGAAATGTTGATACTCCAACTAAATAAATAAATTTTAACATATGTGACATAGCTTCAAAACTCCACTGACGTATTACACCTGATGATGCCCTGGAGCCGAAACCGGTAGTAATAATAATAAAATTTGAGAATTGGAGAAAACTTATTTTCTTGTTTTCTAATACCCCTGGATTACATATTTCAATACCCCTATTATGAGCAACAAAGCCGCCTCTGTACTACCCTAACCCTACGACTAATCCGAAAAAGTTTCTAAATCCTCTCCAAAAGTGACTATATTTTTTTAATTCCGCGGGATGAATTCGGCCCTCTACATCTACTCGCCTTTCTAAATCGATTAGTTCTAATTTAATTCCGTTGCCGTAATTAAACTCTCAAACACTATTTTATTCGCGTCCCTACAAAATTTAAGTTCCCTCAAATGTAAAACTACTGGTAATACACACTACTGGTAATACACGGAATAACGCACGCCGCGTCTGCCGAAATAGATGAATACGCACTCGCGTCCAATAGCGTGCAACATTGTAGGTTACTATAGCGTCCTTGTCTATGCGGGTGACTTAAAAATGTGTGGCGACGTTTTTTCAATCTCTAACTGTGAATACCTGCATATAGGTCTCATTAATGACTGGTGCCAAAAGAATGGTATAGCTGATAGGACAACAAAATAAATTTGCAAGAATTGACAGATGTTTTGCATTGCACAGTTATGGATAAAGATTTCGAAATCAATTAGTTTATTATTTTATGTAATAAAAAGCAAAAAGTTATTGGAGAAAATATATACATTATTTGTTTACGTTTATTTGTCTTATGTAACCTTGTCGTATCAATTTCAAATAGTTGCTTTCCATAGACCTGAAAATGTACAAATGCATCTACCATAGAAAGTTATTAGTATACCTACATAATAGCTTCATTATTTTTGTTTTTACATTCGATCTTGAGCTTTTTGTTAAAAATTGCAAGAACATTTTGCTCTCGATATATCTTATAGGCGTTTGCAGGCTCAATTTCTGTCACTATAAAAGTTATATGAAAATATGGAGTAGATTTATGAAAAAAAAAAAAATAGCTTAAAAGTTGCACGTAATAAGTAAACTTATATAAGTTAACTTATAGGGTGTTGTAGATTTGCACATCCTACACAATCAATCTGTATAAATATAAAGAGAACTGCTGAAAAAAGTGAATTAACTTTGTTTTTTTTTTAACGTTTTGTCTATGCTAAATATGTGTGAATAAATGCTACTGAGATTTTGAATATATTGTAGTTAATTCATTTCTTATACTTGTTGACGTAATACATCTCCAAGAATAATCTTTTACTAATGTCAGAATTATGTAAAGCGTTAATATTATGTACAGTCTAAAGCTGTTCTTGCAGATTTGTACACACAATCTAATTCCTGTTGTCTGAGACGATTTTTTAAGTATTGTATAGTTTGTCCGATGTACACAGATTCATAATCGTTACAAGGGATACAATAAATAATGTCAGATTTCAAAGAAGGTGAATTTTTGATTTTCCTCTATTTGTTTATGGTTTTTTTATACTGTAAGGAGCTATAATTATAACTATATGATGCTCTTTGAATACATTTGAAATTGTAGGGGTAAGATCTTGAAAGAAAGGAAATCTGCTCTAAGACACATCCGTATTTGGGGTTTTCACGTTTTCAGGCGCGGGTTTAACGTTGAGAGCATCATTTGGTGGAGTCTGGGATGGTTAGATTCAGAAGATTCAATGTCCATTTCAGCGACGGATGAGTTGTAAAGCACTTTTTTAAGAAGGTCTACCTGGCTGCCTCAAGCCACTATTGACAAAAACTTCAAAAAATCCTGTTAATATTCTTATTCCTAAATGAATTGTCCGAAATTTTAGTGATTCTATTTTTCATAGCCTTTATGATGCTAATTTTCAAAGAGGTGGGATGGTTGGAAGTGTAATTCAGGTATCTACCCGAGAAGGTAGGTTTAGTATACCAGTAAAGACAAATCTGTTGGTTAGGTTGTCTAAGCACCAGGGTGTTCAGAAAGGGAATATTCCTCCTCTAGGCTGAATTGTATATTTTCGTGGAATTCATTGAATTTTTCCAGAATACTGTTCACATGTCCCATAGGAATTGATGTAATAATATCATCAATATATTTATAAGAATGGAATGTCAAAATGGAGTCTGGGGATGCAATGATCTAAGAGTCTATCCATTACCCTACATGCTACAATTGAGCTTAGTGGACTGCCCATGGGAGTTCCGAAGATTTGTCTAGAAAATTTGTCATTAAAAATTAAGACAGTGGAGTCAAAAGAAAACGAACAATATTGATGAAAATGCTAATACTTATTTCAATATTAGTACCATTCTGTCTCTATAATCTCTATGACTAAATTTAGTAGAATGTTAGTGTGGAGTGGAGCAACATCCAGGGACAATATAACATACTTCGTTGGTAAAATAATGTTGATCATTGGATTCAAAGGTAAAGGTATCAGAAATATCACTAATTATAGTGTTTTTGAAACAGATTTTTTCAAACTGTCCCCTACAAAGGTGGATAAATACGTCGCTTGGTGAACCCAGAAAGGATGCGATAGGACAAACCGGGTAATCGATTTTGTGAATCTTCACCAATGTATACAATTTGGAGCAATTACTATTATACCAAGTTAATTTTTTGTTAGTACAACAATTGCCAATAACTCCTATACTCTTTAACTTTCTAATAAGACTATTATTGTTACGTTGAATAGAACTTCTGAATTGTTTAGGTAATAATTGATAACATATATTATCTAGGAGTTTTTATAATTAAAAGTGGGTCATTATTCCTTGAAGATGACCTTAAAAATTGTTTAGTTTTCATAAATTGCAATTGTAGGTGTTTATCCAACGGTGATAGAAATTGATTTAAGTTGTAAAAATTGGACATGATGTTAGTTAAGCCCGCGTAGAGTACATCCCAACAGAAACTTTACATATATGTATTTATAATAGAAAATAAAATATTTAGTTCCGTACACGCAGTTTAAAGTTCCCTATTGGGTGTGGTTTTTTGAGTTTAAGGTTCCAACTTGACTTTTTGTTGTATAGGAATACCTGCATTTGAGTTTACTATATACTTTTCTTTTCCACTTTCTGGGAAATAATTTTTTTACAAGTAATGTATAAATTGAAAAATCTGCTCTTGATTTGTAACCTTCGCTGATTCTTCTGGAAAGAATGAATAGCTCTAGACATGGGCGCCGTTAAAACAAAGTTCAGAGGGGGGCAAATGAAATATCAAAGAATCATTAATAGCATATGTACTTGTATATTAGTTTGTGAAAAGTAACTAGGTAAAAGTGGATTAGATGTATACATAAATATTTAGAACATCTACATTTTGTAAAATTCAAATAAAGTACTTAAAACGAATTAACACCAGAATTCAGGCAGGGGCAACCGCCCCACCTTAAGTATTTATATCATCTTCATCTTTTATTTATTTGTTTGAATAATTATTTTAACCCTAAAGTAACCAATAACAAATTTTATTAAAACATTGCTCCTACTAAAATCATTCAGAGATTTTATTTTTATTTATATGTTCTATCACACAGAAAAAGACTGAAAAAAATATATATAGTAAACCTAAATGTATACAGTCCAATATAACAAAAAGCTGAGTTGGTACCTTAAATCAAACTCAAAAGAAACCAGTCCTCAAAAGGGGAAAATAATGATAATTTTGAACTGAGTGAACGGAATTAATCTTCGATTTTTTATAAAACGCCCTTAATCAGTGTTTACTTACATATTTTTTTTGAACGTGATAGCTTAAGTAATTCCTGAGAAAAAAAATATTGAATTTTTCCACCCTTAAGCTAATATCTCGAATGGGGTGGCATCGATTGAGCTAATTTTTAGTATTTACAGTATGCGTGACAATAGTACTCATTTACTTAAATTTTAGCCCGATAACTTGGAGCACATTTTAATGGGTTATCGAAGTAGAGCCTTTCTTTGTTGATTTAATTGATTTCACTTCAAAATTTTATCATTCCGTCCTGCTTGGAGCTCCTAAGAATAACCGCAATACATAAAGGTCGAAATAACTTGGCTAGTCTTCTTCCTAGAACAAAATGTAGTGTCATATTTTATCTTTTTAAATTGTAGTTAGTGTTAACGGATTCTGTTATTCTCACTTACTCTGTTCAACAAATCTCGCATGTTGTACGTATTGCTGTGAACTGATTGTCCAAGCATACAAGTTTAAGAGAAATTAAAAATAACAAAATTAATTTAGCTAGCTCAGCAAAAATGAATTTAAAAGGGCGCCAGAGATTCTTAAATCTCAGAGAAACTTTTTTTAAAAAGTAATAGTGGGCGGTTGCAAAAATGACTTTCATTAAAATTCCCAAAAATTGAAATGGCAGATTCAAAAATAAAAGAACTAGTGATTTTTAAAATGATATTTACAATCATTAAATTTATTTAAAAAAAAAAAGAAAAAAAACATTTGATACAATTTACAGGGTAAATAAAAACCGTGAATATAAGATTCTGGCATAAAACAAACCTGCATATGACTCTACAAATTAAAGGACAATGCAAATCCTTTAGCAAACAAAATGGAAGATTTGTTCCAGAAGATAAATCTCAATCCCACAAAAAATATCCACGCGGTCACGAAATTTAAACCAAACTAAATTTTACACGTGGAGAGACAAATATAATTTAAATTGAAATTTAATTTTTACAGCACAAAGCTTCACTTCACCTTAACCGTGGTGATTAACAATACAATACAAATCAGCAAAAAGAAAACGGAAAATTTAAACTTTTTAAACTAAAAACACGAAATCTTCTAGAACATTTTCCAATAATTACTGATCTAATATTCAAAATGTGTACACAATTAAACAAAACAGCAATAATTAAATAAAGAGTTCTTTGATGGATGAATTAATATCAAAATACCCGAACAAAGATTTAAAATTAAATGAAATTTCCTACATGGTAGCAAACAAAAATGAAAAACATGTACTTACGGCCGCCATCATTCAAAGAACTGAGTGCCTCAAAGGGATAACATCGTATATATATGAAATATACAATCTCGTGCGATCAACACAGCGCAACGCAAAGAAAAAACTAGCAAATAAACTATACAATACAGGAGTACGCAAAATGTACAAATAAATGAAATTCAATATACACAATTGTCCAAATAAAATGATACAAACAATTAAAACAAAACTCTTAGCAAAAATAAGAATAGTGGAAACTCTAACATTGTTTTGACAAGGCTGATTAGGAATAAATAAAAATACACATTTAAATTTCCGAAACCCGGGGTGCCATACTATAGCAGTATGTACATATCGTAATTGAACAATGGCAAATTGCTTCCGATATTAGTCGCCTCTCTAATTTAGGATCTTGCAGGTCCAGGAATCCTCGCAATCGTATCTTACCCTGTTCCCTCTCGGTTCGTGTTTAATTAAGGCCCTGATTTAAGTTGGTCGCGCGTGCAATTCGAAAACAATTACAGACCGTCGGGATTGCAGCACCTACCACTACAACACATACATGCATCGGTCCACGGCCGCTCCCGCAGCAGCTATAGCGTCCCAAGTTTTAACCAGAGGACGACGCCAAGTGCGATGCTTTAGACATTATTACGAATCTATTAACTTGCAATTTATGTACCGTTGCTTCGGTCGTACGCCTTCTATGTGCTTGCTAAAGCATAGTATATACACACATACATTCCTATTTACGTATATGTACAAGTAAGTGTCTGAAACATGTGTAGATATAACGTACAAGGCGTTCGTTGTACGGAGCGAATGTGTTCGGGTAAGTAAGAGAGCTGCGGGTAGCTGGCGAACAGTTTAACAAGTTTCCCCGAACCGTGTTGGCTGTCTTGCATTTAATTGTTTACCCGTCGGTAATGCGAAACAGTTAAGGCTGCATTAGATATTGGCGAATTTCGAGTCGCAATCTTCGGAATTCAATTTCGCATGTGTATTTCGTAAACGGTCATTAACAAACAATGTTCTACGGCGCGGCGTCTGTTTTTGCTGTCTTCGAACTTGACATTTCACAAATGTGTCCAGATTCAGATTCTGTAATTAGAAAATTGCTGTCATGGCAATACTCTCATATAGATTTCTATATGTGGAATTGCGCGTGTGAGGATAAAATTGATTGCTAAGGTTTAAAACCTATAACAAAAATTGCAGCATTACCTGATTGTTTTAGACGCTCCTGGGAAGTCTAGGTAGTTTCTTATCTCTAACGAAACGCACAGAATTGCGGTTCGAATCAATCTCTATTTTATATTAGAGCTACAGTTTTGGCCTAGACTATCTTAAGGCTTTATGTCAAATTGGAAAACATCGATGCAAATGACGTCAAGAATTAAAACTTATGAATTTGAATTGATTTCGCCCTTACGTGATGTAAATCGATTTACCCAATGAAAAACAACTTTTCTTATATAGATTTACACAGTTTTATTAGAGTCTATAAATTAACTTGTGGTATACGTGCACAAAAACATACATTGGACAAAGTTGATATTATTTTAAAAAAAAACGTAATATCTGAACAATTGTACTTATTTATATTTAGAAAAAGTGATTCGTATTATTCTAAAGAAAACTATAGTTTTAACGATAATTTTAAGATTTTCCATGTAGGAAATAAGAGTAAGTAAGAGTTAGGTTTATCAGAAATAGTTGAAATTAATAAACTTAAATTTTCAGATAATTTATTAAATGACAAAATAGATCTTAATCATTCCCCATTGTTAAATTTATTCCCATACAGACATTAGAAAGATTAATAATAATGATAATAATATATCTTTATTTCAACTAGAGTTATACATAAAGCGTACAAAATAACGTCACAGACAAAATAGGAGTTCAGTTTGCATGCTAAAACTTCAAATAATTGTTGAGAGAATAACATGAGACATCCAACAGTAATCTCCTCACTCGGTTCTGAAAAATGCGAAGCTAGCAATACACAAAATACGAAAAAATTATCCGAGATCTAAATTTCTGGGAAACAAAAATGGAAGCTCAACTAATGAAATTCTTTGACAAATGTTTTCTACCAGAAGTTATAAATCCACAATTTCCAAAGAAGAAAGTCATAAAAGACTTTAGATAGGTGATATTATTATATCTAGGTACATACTTTAATATCTTGTATGTGTTTGTAAAATTACGTACTATATTTATTCAATTCAATTTTTTTCAATTCGGCAATAGAAGTTGTTTCTGTTTTCTTTTATAGTTACCTAGTTGTTATTTTATTTTATTAATAAATGTAGGAAATTATTAAATTTGCCGTGACATTTATAAGAAAGAATGAATTGGCGAACCCGAAACAATTTTCATGTTAAATCTGCATATATTAACGAAATACCTAAAAATTACTCGACCATCTCTAAAGTATTTGCTACAAACAGGAAAACTACATTTTAAACTCTGTTTTAGAAAGACGCAATTTGTTTTTCGATAGGTTTTCTACTGATAATAACTAACCTTCAAATGATCCAAAGTGAAAAACAAATTAAACATTACGATCGAAATAGTGTATGTACCTAGAGGTGGAAGCCAAACACCAAATTAATTCACTATAAATTTTTGTGAGTTGGTTTCTTCCTACAGAATCTCGTCCAGTTGGTGAATCAGAATACAAGTATGTAAATATTACACAAGTATACATATATTATAACGCACACGTTAGGGCGCAAATGCTGTCGGGTATTTACGCCTAAACACACGATTTGGTTTTTAACAGTGTACGTTTGAATTTACACATATGCGTAAATTCCAGGCTGACGGGCTATACAACTCTCCAGTCTGAGTGCCTGTAAGATATGCAATATGTATTGAATTTTTAGTAAAACATTGGTGCTTTAGATCAAACATTTCTCCCTTAATGGCGATTATATAATATATTATTTTACATCATTAGATTAAGCATTGTTCAATTTAGGTACCTACATCGGGCATTTTCGTTTATTCAGTATAAAATATTTGTTATATGCTTCTAAAAAACAGATAACTTTAACCATTTTACTCGAAACAACCGAACTTATTTGATAAAATTGAAGTCTGTAGGTACCCCCATTCGTCTCTACAGAACACATGGTTTTTTATTTCAAGTCATACTTCGATAAAATAATAGCGCAGGATTTGATTTACTGAGGTCGTGCAATTGCATAGCTACAGTACCCCGTTAATTTCCTCGGGGAGCTTATTGTATAATTGGCACCCCAAGTACGTGACGTTATTCTGAAAAGTGTTGTTTTGTGACGAGGAAGCAGTAAGTAATTGCACTTTCTCACATTAAAGCTACTAGCATATGTAGAAAATTCAGATCTATGCTTAAACACAAAACACAAAACTTCGTAAACATTATAAAAGGTTAGCAAACCCTCATTTCTGAATGTTTCTTTACACGATTCATGATGTTGCAGATTGTACATGTTTCTAACTGCCCGTCTTTGCAGGAGGAATATGTGGTCTACATTTGATCCAGCACTCGTGTATGATACCAAATATCATTCCGGAGAAAAAAATTGAGAAATAATAGGTTTTTAACGTAGATAAAGAACACTATTTCTTTAGGTTATAAATGGCATAACAAATTCTTGATAATTCTTTAAGAGAGGCACTCCACGTGATAATTCCACTTTAAATTCTCGTCGAATCAGACACCAAGTAGTTTAGCAGATTCAATGGATTTAACATTTTCTCCATTGAGGATAAAGCTGCTAATATCATATCTAGAACGATTACGGAAAAGTATGCAATGGGTTTTATCTGAGTTTATGCACAGATTATTAAAAAACATCCATTGGCTTAACTTAGTGTAGTCTGCATTTACATTGTAAACTAAATCTTCGAAGTTGTTGCATTTAAACGCAATAGTGATATCATCAGCAAACAGAGTAATATTAGCCATATTGCTAATCTGCAATGGTAAGTCGTTAATATATATTAAAAACATTGTAGGGCACAGAATGAATCCTTGAGGGACACCCTTTCTTAGCACAGACAATTGAGATTCATAATTATCTATGATTACTCTTTTTTTTCGATCTAACAAGTAACTTCAAAGTAAGTAACTCCATACAGTTCTAATTTTGTAAGTAATATTTCCTTATTGACACTATTAAAGACTTTTGATAGGTCAGTAAATAAAGCGAGAGTGAAGTGCCCAGCATCAGAATCTAGAGATACCTGGTTAACAAATTTAAAATTATAAATGTATGCGTCTTTTTTTATATACTTTCTTTCACATTTTTAGATTTTTAAATATGCTGTGGTAATGTAGTTATTGAAAATCAAACTATGTCACAAACTAGAATAAAATTACTACAAATTTTTTTCTTAAGATTAGCTTTTAGTAGAACCCATAATTTAGTCCGAAATAAGGTGTTTCCATACATTTGCATTGCACATTACATTGTATATTTGGAATAATTTATATCGTTTTTTGAAATTCATCAAATGTAGTGTGCAAAATATGTAAATTGTTCTTTTATTAATGTGGGATATAAATACAGATACGCTATGTTGTTTTCAATTAGTTTGTGTGCTATTTTAATGCAGCCATTTAATCTGAAAATAGCACACAAGCCCATTAAAAACAATAGTAATTTTTTTACAAATCAAAATCAAACAAAATATTAATGATAAAGACAAAACACATGTCATTTATTGATTGCAACAATTATGAAGGTTCATACACAGGGCAAGCACAACAATTTTAGAAAAGAACATATGCACATCAGTATAGTATTCAATGAGTATTTCATAGTCATATACTTAGAATTAGAAGCGATGAATCCAGCATTTCGTAAGCAACTCTTCCCCTAAGACGCATAAAAGGGTTGCATCTCTCAACAAGTCAGGTTGGCCGAGCGGTCTAAGGCGCCAGATTTAAGCTCTGGTTCCCAGATGGGAGCGTGGGTTCGAATCCCACACCTGACAGATTTTTTTTATTTGTTTTCTTTTTTTTTATTGAATATTTTTATCACTTTTTTTATAAACAGCAGGTACTGTACATAAAATCGGTATACTAGCTGTCGCTCACAGCTTTGTAAGCTTGTATTTATCTTCTCACAAATTGTAACCATATGGAAAACGTCTTATACCGGGTGAAAAGTTGTGAGTTATCGATTTTCGCATTCTAGGTGACTAGAAATGGAAAGGACTTCAACTGTAGACGTAGCTACGCACGTAATCGCGGCACAGATTTATTAATGGCGAATTGTCATAGTTCAGCCGAATTAAATTGAGCCTGATATTCTTTTGCTGGCTTTATTTATGAAGTTTCTAAAAATAATATTAAATTCAGCATTACATTTGTATTAGTGAAAAGGGAATTAATAAAGCAATGCTTATTCGATAACTAAAATCAATTCATGCTTCTTTTCTATTCATACTTATTTTTATATCGAACCATGAGATATAATGTAAACTAAACTTTTTTGAGTGACAGATCTAATAAATAATATTAAAAAAACAATAAAAAGTTTTAAAAGTCAATAATCAAATAAAATAACAAATATAGATTTTAAAAAACCTAACAATAGTAAATAAAATACCTATGTGTCGATAAGTAGTATATTATTGAAAAAGTATTAATGTTCGGGATATTTATTAATCATTAATTCATAAAATTTCATGCGATAGTAATAATTGCCGGGTAAAAGTTCTTGGAATGTGTCAATTTTGTACGGTCGATATTTATTCTTATATAAAAAGTTTCAAACGTTTGTACTATTAACATATCCGCAAGCAATTTGTTTAAATTTCATACTAGGATTTTATTACACTAAACTTATTTCGTTATCACTGACATTTTTATTTTTGTTATTTATTAATCTAAACTTTGTTTCAACACGTCGGATTGTATTACGAATTGTAGTCGAGCTAAGATTTGATCTTTCGGAATAATTTCCTGCAAATAAATCGTGTGTAACTTTTGCTGAATTGCCATCGTAAAATTGTTTTACAACAAATAGTTTTTCTTCGGGCGTATAATATGGCATTTTTTTTTATAAAATCAAAACTTACTAACCATTATAAATTTGAGAATCGTACTAGTACACTACTATCTACCAACGCCCTGTTAAGAAATGAGTTAAATCAATCGAACGCCAGCTAAACTGAAAGTGAACATACACCTGTGTTTACGCATGCGTAACTAATCGTTTCCCTCGCCTCATAGTAGTTGGAATGAAGACTATGTTCAATTAATTTAAATTGAAAAGGATCTATGTGGGGATAGCATTTTGTAGTAGTTAGACTAGGGTAGAAAATAGCAGTGAGTGCTTGCCTTTAGACAGCGATAGCATACGGATTGAAGATGGTAAATCGAAGCGTATATCTGATACACAACCGGTCAGCAGTATAGCATGCGTATTTCTCGACTTTTTTGACTAGCAGAAACATCATATTTTTCATCCTTCTTTTATCATACTACGTTAATTGACAGGTCGAGACTGTGCTGTTGGTATGCGTTAATATGCTATATACAGAGAGTTCCCCCAAAATACCTTGATGTGATTCAATATCGAATACAAAAAAAAACTTTCCATACCCTTAGGGACTCAGCGATGAAACAAATCCATCGTTAAAACATACCCATGTTATACCAGTTCACGTCACATCGATTTAGAATCACATTAAATCCAATTATCATCCGGAACACGAGCTTCCGGAACTTATTTTTCCGTTAATTCTTCCCCGATACGAGCAACTTTTCAATCAACTCCCCCTTGCCTATCTTCTTCCTTGTCCTTGTCAACGCCGCATTCGTAATCATCATCCGAGTTTGCGAACTTTATATATTTACCTCGTCAGTCTTCGAACAATATTCAAATCAACGATTGGGAGAGGGGGGGGGGGAAGCGGAGCCGATTCGCGAATAACGAATTCGCTTGCTTGCCTTACGGCAATGGAGGTAGTTGTGTCACCCGTCCTCCGCTAATTATCGATGTAATTTATTCAGAATTATACCACCTAGCGAAGAATTATGAATGCAGAACTGTCACTTTATATATGCGTCGACGGATTTACGTCTCGCGCCCTCTCTCAGTACCGTATAGGTGGTGGGTGAGGAACCATCCTGACTGGAAATTGGCGTATTCCGAAGTTCGAAATTTAGTAATGAATTGATCGCGAAATATGTGAGTTGTGTTGGTACGCGGTTTGAGGAATGGGAGGATCAGCGTCACTGAAACGGGTTAGAATTGGATGGAAAGGTGTACTACGTAGGCAATATTATTGTCATAAACTTGTCCTAAACCCCTCACCACAAACTGCACTAAACTGGACGTACGTTTCGATAGCAAAGCTGTAACACTGAGTTCAGTGTTTCTGCTGATGATGAAGCTTTGCTATCGAAACTACGTCCGTTAGTGCCGTTTGTGGTGGGGTGTTTAGGGAAGATTACAGCATTACCAGTACCACAGTTTGGAGTATTTTTGTTAATATTATTGTCGGTAAATTAGGTTTTTGGGAATTCTCAAAAAAATATTTTTAAAATTTGTTTGCTTAAATTGATTGTGATTAATATTATATCTAATATGATGACGTTTGTGTATTAGTTCTTCCAAGGAGTTGTTTGCAACTGAATAAATAGCACTTACACGAATAATAACTTCCTCGCTATTTTTTCGCGTGTTGTGCATGCAACCAATAAAAGAAAGCTATGTATATTTTTATATCCTTGACTTCAAACAATGTTAAATGAGAAAACGTACAATCACACAACGCTCATATAGATGAACAGTATCTTACTGAAAACGCTAAATGTTTGGCATGTTGAAAGTTTTTGTATCATGAACATAAAATTAATAATTTTTTCTAAAAGTATTTATTCTGTCAACATTCTACCATGATTACTAAATAATTACATTCACATTAAATTATGATAAAATACGAAATAAATATTTACCAATGAAGGGTCATTTATCATTTTATATAGCAAAATGCAATCACCCTTTTTTTTTGACGAGACTAGCAGAAATAATGGGACAAAATAAATAATAAACACTACGTTTGGATGTTTTCTACTGGAAAGGATTCAAATAAAAACAAATATTGTCATGTAACCTTTATAGATTCTAATAATAATTAAGAATGGGATGAGCAATATTTGTTTGCATTTAAATATTACTACTGCTGCGTATTAATTGAAATAAATAAATAAATAAATAAATTAAATGTGTCTGCTACCCCAATTTTATAAAATTCCGAAAAAGAAACGCCGGCTGTATTTTTGACTCTACCAAAAATAGAAAACCCAACACAAGTATTAGAAAAATGCTAAAATGATTTTAAAATGAAAAGGAAAAATAATTAGCTAGCTCAAGAAAAAGATTTAAAAAAAAATAAGAAAACTGTTACCCCTCGAAATCTAAAAAACTTTAAGCTAACCACGAAAGGAAAAGGGAGTAAATATGTCAGATTTCTTATTCTCGAAAAAATTGAAAAGATAAAGGTTAAATTGAAAATCAGCGGGACGACAAGCAATCACAAACAATCATAATAGCAACTTGAAATACATCTCGCGATAAATGGTTGTGATGGCCACGAAAAGCACAGCAATACGTTGCTAAATACATGACTTTTTTTGCGCCTGCATCCGAGCAACTCATTTATCCAGTACTTCACTACGCGTTCATCCTGCCTAGGCAACAAAAATGACGCTAAAGTTGCCACACTAGATTACCATGGCAGACGTAATAATAAATTGTCAATTAAGCTACTGTTCAACCATGCTAAGATGAACTGCGGTTTCATTGTATTATTATTGAGAAAAGATATTAAACTCAGAAGAAATGACAGAAAAGTTTGTCGGCTCAAAAACTATGTTTAAAGCTGTAAATCTTGACCAGTTTATATGAAATTTTCATTTTCTCTGGTTTTAGGTCGATAATATTAAAACTGATGAAAACGACGAACGAGCTTTCGCTTGAGTAAAAAGTTTTTCAAGATAATATATAAAATAAATGTAGAAATTGTAAATTGGAAATAAAAAGTTCTTTGTTTAATAAATACAAAAATTTGTTGTTTTACATTGGATTTTGAATATATTATTATGTTTTATTTAAGATTGCATTTTAAAAATAAGGCTGTTTTGGATGATTTGTTTTTAAAATTTGTAATTGAATAGTTCTTTAAGACATATATATTTAACTATAAGAATTAAATTATATAAATTTTGGTGAAATATTGGTATATCGGTTTTATCATTAGACTGCATTTTATATGTATACATAAGTTGAATTATAAAATTTTTATGAATTTTGTAATTGTTTGAGTTTTTAAAATTGTTAGTAGCGATTTATTATAAAAGAAATTCTTTGTCTGGAATATTTTGTTTATAAGAGAATTTGGATAATTATTTTGTTCTAGAATATTTTTGTGCTTTGTTAATAGTATTGATGAAAAACTGGATTTGTTAATTTTATTGCTCTGTCAGCTAACTTATGATAACACTAATTTTGAGATAAAGTTGTGAAGACTTAAAATTTAGATAACGTCCAGATCATGTTGGTTTAGTATACCCATGAGTTAAAATTTTGTTTATCATTGTTGATGAGGTTTGAGGTCTAAAAGGTAATGCTATGTTTTCTCGATTTCAATTTGTAAATTTAATTTGGATGAAAGGAATTAAAATTTTCAAGTAAACTGGTATATTTTTTTCTTCTAAGCGGTTATGCATCATCTACATATCTTTTGAAAAAATTATTTCGAAATTTATTTTATTTAAATTTTTTTCTTCTATATATTCTAAAACAATTTGTGCAATGATACTAGAAATGGTGAACCCATTGCACATCCAAAATTTGTTTATAAAATTTATTTTGTATTGGAAATATGTTTGGTTAGTGTTAATTCTACTGCATTAATGAATTCCGTGATAGGTATGTTTGTAAAATTTTCAATTAATTGCCAATTTTTTATGTATAATTTGTTTTTGCAAAGGTCTAATGGGTGATATGGTTGTATAGCGATACTACATCTAAGGATATCATTTTAAAATTTGGTTTAATTTAATGTTGTCTATAAATTCTTTGAATTGCCAGAATCTTATATAGTGATCATTTTTGAATGCCATATTTTTAAGGCAATTCTGAAAAATTTGATAATTTATAAAAAGGACTTTGTACATAAGAAACTATTGGTCGTAAAGGTATTATTATTTTTATGTAATTTTGGTAAACCATACAATTTTGGAGTTTGTGCATTGTGAATTGTAATGATTTAGATTCGTTTTGTAATAAATTTAAGTAATTCCCATTTTTTATTATTCATTATTTGTTTTTGAAAATATTAGTTGGATTACTTTTAATTTCTTATAAGTTGTATTGCCACTTAATAATTCGTTAATTTTGGTATCATAATCTATTGTATTCATTATTACTGTGCTGTTACTTTTATCTGGTTTTAATATTATAATTTGTGGATTGTTTTTAATAAATTTTTTTGTTTGTTCAAATTTTTCAACCGGTTGCCTTAACGCTTTATGCTCCTTTCATGTTGGTTGAATAATAAGGCTGTTGTTTAAATTTCTCTCTTCTTCAGGATAGTATTTCGTATGATTAATGTTTAAATTTCTATGTAGTAAGCGTTTCGCATTATACCTAAATTTTGAGGTTAGAAGTTCTGGATCTTTGTATTTTTTGCGACAGTTTAAATTGAATTTTTAGTATGTACGTATAGATTGGTATTCTCTTAAGAGGGCTGATTTAAAATATGGAATACCGAGAAATTCGAATATTGTTTTTAATTAAAATTGAAATTTAATAATTCAAAATATGCTAGATTATTTTTTGACTGTTAATTTGAATGTTGCACATAAGTGTACTTACCTTGAATAAAAGTCCTTATGCTATTTAATGTTGTCATTTGTTATAAACAATAAATTGTGCATGTTTTTCAGATATACACTGTCTTTATTAATATAAAAGCAAGTAACACATCAAATGCTTAAAATTAAAATATAAATTCAACTATTCGTTAGCCTATAAGAGGAAGGATTACCAATGCGCTACAGTATAGAATTCGTGATTTATGTATTAGCATTTAGTCATCTAGCGAGGAGGGATTGCATTTAAAAATACCATTGTAAACAGTCGGATTGATATGTAAATAAAGAACAAGCTTTTGTTTCACTTCTCGCAGTTCTTTTTAGTAACTTTAACACTTTATCTATGAAAATAACTATAAAGCATTACAAAATCGAAGATTTTTATCCTTCACCCTTCACCGTTGAAGTTAGTAAAAATAGTTCCGGAAAAATTCACTGATGATGGAGAAAGCACTTGTTACTATATCGAATCTCTAAAGTTTCGGACTCCCTCTTGAAGCTAATCTATATAAATCCAAAGAAAGTCTTGTAACGATTAATAATTTTAATATTTCTTCTATATATTTCTAGCCCACTGGTAAGTTCAACGATTCACATTGAAATGGAATTTCAATTTCAATTATTTTCGAGGAAATTAAAATATAATAATAATATAATAAGTTTTTATGAATTCACGAAAGAAATTTTATAAAAAGTTTTATTCAATCGACAAAACATGAATTGTCTACGTGTATTGGGAAACATATAAGATTCTAAACCTTAACTAGCCTCTTCAGTGTCTCTCACATGGTGCAAAGATCTACAAACCAGTAGTTCAATAACAAATTTAAAAATTTTGGTTAGTTGGCCTAAAAACAGTGAAAATAAAACATTCGCGTCATTTACGGGCAGAGAATCTGACTAAAGAATGATCCAGATTTGCGTTAGATGTATGCTTTACTATTGAAACGAACTCTATATACTTCGTTTGATGTACCTCTGGTTTCTATTCCATACAACATTTGCATCGATAATTTCTCGGCTGTCATTTCCTTCTCAAGCTATTCACGTTCCGCATTCGAACTCATTCATTTTCCCATGGTAGGTATGTGCCCCATAACTTAATTATTAGCTAATTCGTTTAAGAATTGCTCGCATCCATCTTGCTATTTTGTCACTTATCTGTGTGGGACACGTAACAATGTAATAAGAACCTCAACGCGGTTTGTTACCTCTATTAAAGGTATTTCTTTTTTAATTTAACGCATATTACAGCGTTAACTATATAAAATTTTAATCAATTCCCTACGCGATAGTACTACTAAATGCACTTTTGTTTATGTACTTTCTTTATGAATATCAACCCAAACATTTACTGAAACTCAATCATTCTAAATGATAACCAATTACTCACGTTGACAAAGATAAAGCCTGTTTTCAGTGTATTATTTGTAAAGAAAGCGGAATTCAATTGACATCCAATTCTTCTTAGAATTAATCACTTTTACCGACCCAATAGTGCAGATTTTTTTCCTCCACCGACAATCATTAATATCGTCTCCCGTTCCTCGCGTTTCGACTATCGAATCTCGAAAGCTCGCCACGTCCCGGACGTATCAATAATAAGACAAACACAATAGAAAAATGACAAAAGACGATCGGCAATGGAATGATACGAACAGTCGCAATATAATTGATGACGAGTTATTTAATGTCGCGAAAGAAGGTCTCGTTGGAAATGGATTTTTTCGGGAATAAAAAGGAAGGAAAAGACTATGTGGAGAGACGATCTCCTTGCAGTTCGACGTGCTTCGCGTATGGAAACGCATTTGCGGAATGGGAGAGGAGAGCCGAAGAAATGAGAGATTGGCTCGTAGACGGAGAAGATTCGGCGATGCTATTTTTTCTTTCGTATACTCGCGGGGTTTAACAATGGACGGGAAAACAATGTGATATACGGCGACCTGTCAGTCGGTTGATAGGAGGAATCAATCCACGGCAATTCACGATGGACTCCTGGCATATGTTTTCGGTTTTTTCCTTTCTTCCTTATATTTATAGCTATGGATTGCTTGCGTTGTGTTGGTAAATAAAGGAAAATAAGCCCTATTGTATCTCTTTTTTTTTCTTTTTGTTGAGTGGTAATAGTATTTAAGTAATACTATTTCATGTTTCGTAGAGCATCTAGATTATTAATGTGTAGCATCCAAATTCGCATATAATATAAGCGTATTTAATCAATAATTTTTAATCAATTAATATTTTGCATTTTGTCTTATATTTAGTTTACCTGATGATGATTATCAATTACTCGAAACATGCAGTAAAAAATAAATTTTCTACTGGACCAGATGATCTTACAGCTGCTATGATTAAGGAACATAAAATGTATCTGGTAGATATTTTAACTTATTTAGTCAACTGTTCCTTTTATAATGGTATGTTTCCGGATATTTTAAAATCGGCTGTAATTACTCCTGTGTTTAAAAAAGGGGATGATAAAATACACTCAAATTATCGACCTGTCGCATTGACTTCTTGTATAGCGAAAATTCTTGAGTACTGTATGTTGGAGAGGCTTAACAATTTTATGACTAAGCACAATATTCTGACAGAATTTCAACACGGCTTTAGAAAAGGAAGGTCGACCACCACTGCTCTCATTAATTTTTATAACATCGTCTTGGAAGGTATTGAAAACAGAAAATCGGTGCTAGGTAGTTTTTTGTGACCTGCAAAAGGCTTTTGATTGTGTACAGTATGACAATGTCATTGAGAAGTTACAAAGGTATAGTGGCAAATTGGTTTGCTTCCTACTTGTATGACCGCATCCAATACGTGAAAATTAAACATGTTAAACTTTCTGGTGAAATCGAGACTGCTCGATCTCATTCATTGCCGGTTGTGATGGGTATTTCACAGGGTTCTGTTTTGGGCCCTGTGTTGTTTAACTTGTATATTAATGACATTGTGTTTTTTTATCCGACATTTACCTAACCATGTATGCCGATGATATCTCCATATTAACAACGAATGATGAGCGAGAATTTATTACAAATACACTGCTTCGTACTCTAACCGAATGGTTCGCAACAAACAAGCTGTCGTTAAGTTTAGAGAAAACGAAATATATGATCTTTCATACAAGACATAAGCGAACAGATATCACAAATATCTCTTTGAAGGACAGAAATCTACCGGAGGCTAAATCTGTAAAATTCCTTGGCGTTACATTTGAGTCTAATCTGTTATGGAATGAGCATTGTCAAAATTTAACTGCAAAATTATCTAGTAAGTGTTATGTTTTTCATTGTTTGAGATCCCAGGTTACACTGGAATGTATGTTGACATTGTACCACGCTGAGGTTCAATCGAGGATTCAGTATGGAATTTTGCTTTGGGGTACATCGGCAGCATCCAAGAGAGTGTTGTTAGCACAAAAAGCCATTGTAAGATCCATTGTTGGTGCTCACTTCACCCAATCTTGCAGACTTATATTTAAAAAATTAAATTTGCTGCCCCTAATCTATATTTATATACTAGAACTAGCTTGCTATGTTTATAAAAATCAAGACACCTCTACATTGAATGCAGAGTACCATGATTATCAGACTAGAGCAAGAGATTACATGCATACTGCAGGTTGCACTCTAAACATCACGAGTTTAGGGGTGAAAAGTATGGGGGTTAAAGTACACAGTCATCTACCTCGGGAAATTGTATTGATGCAAACTTTTTCGACCTTCCGCAATGCTTCGCAGAAATTTCTCCTTCGGCATAGTTTTTATAATTTAGATGAATTTTTCTGTCACGAACAGTAAATAATATCGCTTCAAATTTCATGCTTCCTGTAATTGATACAGCCTCGGTATTTCCATGCTTACAACTATAATAATACTATAATTATTCTTCATTTATTTTTCTTTTGTTTAATTTATTGTTTTTTTCTTGTTCTTTTGCTTTTTGGGTAGTACATATTATCTTTTTTTTTTCTTTTTGTTGGATTCAAGAACAATTGTTCTATTTTTTTATTTTTTATTTATTACTTTAGGTATTTTTTTGACTTCTTAAATACACATGTGTGTCTTATAACAAAATAAAAATTATTATTATTATTATTATTATTATTATTAAAAAAAACTAATAAAACCTATCTAAGTATTTATGTTTCAGGTGTCCAATGTTACTAGTTTCTTATTAGTAATAAATGTCTTTTAGTTATAGAGAACGTACATTAATTATTACATATTAGTAAGTCGTGCGACGCAATAAAAAACAAGTAATATTTATTGCTGGTAATTTACCAAATTGCCCAGTGATAAATCTAAGCAGTAGTAACAAATTATATCTTTTATAGTAAGTGCTAGCGCTGTCAGCAGCTTCACACATTTTTCTTTAGTGAAACATTGTGAATTGAAAGAAGTACGAAAAAATATTGAAAGTTACATACTGCTGTAGATAAAGTACCTGTATTAATTAGACATCTAGGTTGCACGAGTGAGATCAAACTTCGAGCACTGGGTTAATATCAGTAACAAATTAATAGATTAATGTATTAAAATTTTTATACTCCAAGCAAAAGAAAACAACACATGTGAGCCGCCTCGATATCTATAGCACACTGGCTCTCTCGCTCCTGAAAAAACCTGAAAACAAATCCGTCCCATGCGGAAAAATTTAGAAATAGTGAAATATATAATATAATGTTGTACATAGTTTTTCATAAACTGTTCAATAATAGTAAATAAAACTAATTTAATTAAAATTTAATATCATAAATATTTATTATAAACATTTCTAAATATTTCGAATGATATCACAGACAATGATAATCTATCGTGCACACCACTTGAAATTCGTAAAGCAGCACTTGCCACTGTTCGGAATTTATTGTATAAATTACTTTTACATGATGTAATTATAGGCTGCTTTAATCATGGGCGTTTCGGGTGCTTGTAGAATTGACGAATTAACAAGAATGACTATCTCTGACGTAGATAACAGAGGTGATATTATTGTGGTAAATATTCCCGAAACAAGAACTGGAGTTTCAAGTAATCTTGTACTGGTGGAACCACACTGGATTTCAATTATCCGGAGATATCTACGAATGAGACCTGCAGGTCAATCACGATTATTTTTAAGTTTGCGTAAAATAACGAAGCAGCCAGTTGGGCATATTGCCTTTAGTAGTACCTCTCATATGTGTACCGGATTGAAATTTAAAAAAAAAAGGGTTCGCCATACAAAATGCAATAAACTGCTCTTTCAGTGTTAACATAAATCGGTAATCTAATCTCTTGCATTTAACTTTGTTGCAAGTACGAGATTGTGTATCCGTTTTGTTTATTTCGGCATTTATGACTTTTGTAGGTTAAGTTCAATAAACGTGAATTAGAAAATGATTATTAATATTTATGGATTTCTTTTTTAAATACCCACTCCTAAACCGACATGTACCTAATAATTTAGCAATTATCTCATAAATTGATTTAGACTGGGTCGAATGTACTAATATCATTTATCAACAATGTCACATAAAAGATGTACAGTTTCATCATGTCCATGTTACTTACTTTCCGCCCTAGGGAGGAAAAGTAGAACTTTTCTCCCTAGGGAAGAAAAGTATAACTTTCCTCCCTCAAACACACTTTCCTCTCTGCTGGAAAAAAAGTATTTACATAAATCCTTTGGCTTACTTAAGCGACGGCTAGGGTTGTCACCATCGACAACTACTTCAACCTATTACGAACCCAGAAATATGAATATGCTGCATAGGCTAATAAAAAAGATTATTTTTTTGTTTATCTCCTTAATAGTTATTTACAGAAAAGCGGCAAATATCACAAACTTAGAACTTTCTAGGATTCAATTTTATATTTAAAGCTACTAGAGAAATGAAAGAGTCGATTTATGATTATGATTTATTTTTAGGACAGACATTATAATGTGCGCACATCTATCGCTGGTAGTTATAATTTTATATCCATTCTCTTCAGCGCTGAAATTCAAACGCCAGCATCAGTCCTTAATCAAAAAACTAACCCCTAACTGGCCATAACTTACCGAAAAAGGCGCGGCTGCCCTCCGCCCCCGTTTCCCCCGCGTCTTCGGCGCCGCACATCGAAATCCGAAATTATCTCCTGTTTTCTCAGCCATTTAACACGTTTTCAGAGATAATTTTTAATTTTTAATTCGCTATAAATTTCAACTATTGCCCTCCTCGCGTATTCGAACCCCCCTCTCACTTCTCACCACCCTCGTCCATCCCTCGCTCTCCAGTTCGGTCCTCTGGTCGGTCAGAATTTTTCTTACACCGTCGCTCTTCCCGCGTAGTTCCACTGCCAATCGCGGCGTGCTTCTTTACTTCTTCATTTTTGGCGGAGGAGCCGGTGAAATGAGGACTGGAGGTAGGTAGAGAAGTGGGAGGAGAGTGAACTCCTTCCGAACGAGAGATGTACATTTTTGAAGTTGATTACTTTTTAATTCGATTAGCGACGACGTCTGAAGTATAAGAATAAGACGGGGGGCGCGCGGCGTGGTCGCCCTGTGCAGGAATCGGGGATTGGACGATGGGGTCGACGACGCGTCGATTCCTGGCCATTCCGTTCCGTGTTTTAATTGTCCGCGCTCTTATTTTAAGTGAGATGAGGCGATTCGCCGTTGGGGTTGACTGGCTGGGTAGGGGGTTTAGGTTGGATTAACGTGTCGGAGTTTGGGGAAATTGAATGCCACCCAGGCGGAGGTTGGAAAAATGTGTAATCATTTTTGCCGGATAATTACTGACGAATTTGTGTTCTTTAACATTAAAACTGATTTAAATATAATGTTGCAACTATAAATAATAATAACAGTTTATTTATTCAATAGCAAGTTGTTTATTGCAGGATAAATCTTACTATTATTCAAAGTAAAATGTATAAATGAAGGGACAGGCCTAGAAATCATTGCAAGTAGCACCAGAAGCACACTGAGAAAAATGGGCTAAAGAAAGTGTTTACTTGATAAAAAATTATTTACAATAGATAAAGTTTTACTTGGAACTATTCTCGTTAATTAATATCTGCAACTAAACCCAGTTTCCTGAATGCAAGTTCTTACTGTAAATAGTGCTTTTATTAACGGCTATTACGCAGCGTACCTGACAAATTTGTGGTAAGTAACGTATTACTTATGACTACTGGTACTGTATCTAACTACAGCACATGGTTAGTAGAAGTAACAACAATGCTGATCGCTATTAAACTCATGTATTTCCTTAAATAGGTAACAACTTGCCAAAAGTATGATTATTTGAGTTTTGCTGCCACCCCGTGATTGTTTTACTATTCCTGATTGGCTAATGCGGCGGAGTAATAAAATAGTCCCCGAGACAGCTACGTGCTAGCGTCAAGTAAGAGTTACGCACGTGGAAAAAGGTTGTCGAAACAGAGTGACCAAGGAGTACGACCATTGTAGGCCAGTTGGAACGCAAATATATTAAAAATACCGGGTGGGTTAACTCAAGGCCCCATCCGTATAAAGAATCCCAGCGAAAGAAGAAGCATCGAGCTTATAAGCAATCGTATGTTTCAAGGTTGCAGTTTTAAACAACGTGGTGGGATATTTAAATTCTCCATCATTGTGATGACATCTGCGCCCGCTGGTAAAGTTAAAGTGTGGATGTCGTCGCTAGCTGAGTGATCCCACAGTGCAAATGCCACCTGCAGTTAGGGATACCCCGACGAAGCAGCCGTTTCCAAGGCGATCACCGGACATCACCGGACGCCACGTACGCCGATAGACGATCAACCCGCCGAGACAAGGCCCAGTGCAAAGAACCAACAGAAACCGCAAGTTTACCGCCTATATTATTTCTTTGTTTGTTATTAGTTGTAACTTCAAAGTCATATTTCTCTTTATCCTTTGTTTAAATTTAAATAATTTCAATAACTAAATAACGTTTCAAGGGGGCCCCATGTAGCTTATCTTTTATTATTGCTTTGTTCATTTTTTTCGTTATTAAGGAATATATTTTATGAGTCATTACGTTGTAAATTGTTTAAAAAAAAACTGTTGTTAAAGTGAAACCAATATCTTTCATTCATATCAGGTAGTCACTGTGTTTGTCCTATACAAAATAAAACTATTACTAATAATACTGCTTTTTTTTCTTAAGTAATAAGTATTATGTACCATCTTTAGCAAATTAAATGCGAATTTAATTATCGATTATTAATGCAATCGAAGCTACAGCTCACTGATAATAGTTAAAAATTATTTGGAAACAATTTTGAATTACGCATTGCTCGATACACAGTACTTATAGTTTCGGGTTGCATAAATAATCGAAGATTTGTGGAACTTTTTTTTTTGTACTTTATCAATTATTCACACAGGGTACACAGTAAGCTACTTAATAAATATTCACTAAACTTCCTCGTTTCCTACACTACCTGTAGTTGAACAACAAATTTAAGGTAAGTATATTGTATATTTATAGCAAACCATTACCTTCTATATATTAGGTATTTAGTGAACGTGCATTAATGATACTTTTTCCTTATCACAAGTAATCTAAATAGCTTGTATTAATTATGAAGGTGTGACAGCTGTTATAGAATAGTTCACTCACAGCAATACACCTACTACTTGACCAGGGCAAATCTTTGGTTACTGCAACTACATATATTCTTTGGCTTAACTACTTCAGTTTAATTATCATAAGTAACTTCATAAGTTACCGGTATGAAGCAGACCGTAAGTAACTTAGATTGCTTCTTGTTAGTATCAGTGTTTAGGATCTCTGTTTTACTAGTGCCAAGTAATTTGTGCTTTTGTCCCCTATTCAACTGAACTTTTTACTTACGATAATTGCATTTTTATTTATGATTATTTTATTTTTTTCTCAGTGTAGAAGTTGTTTTCTTTAATGTTATTAAAGTAATATTGAAAAAGAGTTATGTTGTTGCAGTAATTGTCAATAGCGAAGGTAGCGCAGGAGCTTTTGTTGTTGTTATATAATAGGTGTATTGAAATATATAATCAAAAGCTCAAATTAGGGCAATAATTATCAGGCAAAATTAGTTGTAATAAGTCAGGTAGTACTTTATATTAGGCGCGAGTGGGCATTTATAAGGACGTGCGAATTATAACTGGTATGACAAGTATTAGGGAATTTGTTATTAGATACTTGGGATATGTTACTTGAGGGTGGTGTAAAACCTTTTAGAACTAGGGCTTACGTGGGTACAATCGGTAATGAGGGACTGGATAAATTAACGAAACAAATGGTGGATAAGGGGGATAGTGCTATAATTAGATATGGGTCAAGCTTATCGCGTCATGCGGTAGAGTTAATAACGGGTCATGGAAATTTTAAATCATATTTATGTGAAGTTGGGAGGGTTAATGATTCGCATTGTGTATGTGGTAGGATAGATACAGCGGAGCCCGTTTTATTCGAATGTCCACTCACTAATGAGAGGCCGTCGCGTACAAAAGCTACAGCAATGGCTAAGAAGCTAAAACAATAAGCTGAGTCGTCAGGTACAAAATGTTGAGATTATTCTAAGCATTCAAGTAGGGAAAAGAAGACAGCCAGGGTGCACATCGATAGTACGACTACTGAAGATAATTCATCGCAAATTGAAGGAGGTGTTAATGTTGCGGACTTGGAGGTGTATCCTAGTCGTTGTTTGGAGTCGTTGGTCGGTTCAGTGAGACACTCTATATACATTTGAAAATAAATCTGTTTTGGTAATTCATTTATATAACAAACCAACAAATATCTTTTCAGAAATAGGAATATATTATATTAGTAACCAAGTTCCTAAGAACAGGTCGTTTGAATGCTCTCTGCAAAGTAGTAACTTTGATACTTTATATATTCGATGTGCACCCAAAAATACAACAGCAGCAATTTATACGTAGTCCGAAATTTCCTAATTGCTCCCTGCTTAATGATCCGATACTCTGATACTTATTACGTTTCGGTCCTACCTACCACAGCGTCAATGTCTATGTGGCCATGTGCGTCCGTGTACGCATATGGATGGCACACAAGACAACGACACACGTACAAAAACGACAAGTTAATTAGAGGGCGTGTATAGTGGCCAACCGTTGTTCCTGCAGGGGGTAATTGCCGTTAATTAGAAGAAAATCCGAATTGGCGAATTGGTCGAACGCCATTAACGAAATTAGGTCGGTAAAAGGTTGAAAATTGCCGACGAGTGCTGGCGTATTTTGGGGTAGTAATTTGCATTGCAGGAACAAGCGAAATAAAAGTGAAATAAAATAGGACATTATAGTAAAGGAAAATAAATGTTATTGCATGCAGTAATTCCATAAGGCGTCCCTGTACCTATGATTTTATTTTTGTATCTACTCTTTAATGTATATTAGTTAGAATCAAATTTAATTTTTAATACAATATAAGTCGAGAATGCGTAAATTTATAATTTCAAGGAAATAAACAAATAACAATAATATAAAAATAAATTAAAAAGGAATAAAAATATAAGTAGGCACAACTTCAGGGCAAAACTCGGTTACATAACGGTCCTGGCACAAAATCCCATAAAATATGACATATAGATAGAAAATTACATTTTATCCTCACCACTCCTACTTGTCGCATTGGGCACGCATACGCGGATAGGATATCGATCATAATTAAACGGTTTTCCTGTTGCAGTTGAACGGCTATCGCATGTAATTGAACAGCTAACCTGTTAAGGCGGAACGGCTATCTGCTATAATTGAACGGGTTATTCGTTGCGAGAGAACGGCTATCCGTTATAATAGAACGGCTTACTTGTTGCGATGTAACGGGTTATTGGTTACAACTGATCAGATTACCGATTCCGTGTGGACGTGGCCGAAGCGAAAGGAAGAAGTGGTAGGGGTAAAGTGTGATTTAATATCCTTACGCTTCTTATGGTATTTTGTGCTAGAATTGTACTAGCTTGTCTGCTCATAACAAATTTGTGTAAATTGGTTCTATATACCACAAAAAGAAAATACTGGGAGACATGTTAATGATGTGTACAAATGCTCCATCTATTCTGCAGAAGAAAATGATTACTGGTTTTATCCAAATCTAATTATTGTGATGAAATTTGTGATCCAGGTCTTGTTAGTGGAAAGATATTAATACATCGTGTTCAAAACTTTTTTTGGAATTATGAAGCTTCAAGAGCATCGTGTAGGCAGAGGACTTTAATTGGCTAAATATGGAGAATAAACGCCTTTTGCATAGTGCTGTCTCTTATCATAAAAACAATAACAACAGATGGCCACAATATTTGACTTATTCTTCGGTTTAGTTGACTACTGACTACATCTCTTCATTATTCTGAACTACATAAGCGCTCATTTAGTTATAAAATTGCTTTGATATATAACAGATCTTCCGCTCTACAGCCATTGAGCGTGCATCACTACAAAATACCTAGATGACACGTCAGTGTGCTGCATCATAACTGCTGTTTAATAAAGTGGCAATTATGATTCATATGATTTTATTTTTATTTTTAACATTTCGTATTATTCATTACATATTATGGAGTAAGTGGAGGTACAGAACCTCGCCCTAAGTTTATTTTAGGGCTCTGTATTTCTCCTCTAACGTGTCCTTTATACGAAAATCTATTCTCAATATTCAGTTTGAGCTTCAGAATTTATTCACAAACGGAGCGATTCTTCGCTACTTCTGCGTATGAATGGACTGTCGGTGCCGGAATGTGCTACTTCAAAATTTCTGGGATGCGTGCTGGATAAGACCGTATCATGGGCTGAACATATAGATTATATTTGTGGGTCGGTCGCATCATCTATATTTGCCATTCGGGTACTTAAATCTAATGTGACAACCGAGGTAGTTATTACTTATTATAAATCATGCACCGAATCACGGCTGAGATATGGGATAATGGTATGGGGTAGATCAATAACGTTTAAAAGATTGTTTACTCTTCAAAAAAAGGCTCTGCGCGCCATTTTCAACCTGAGTAGCAGGGAATCATGTAGGGAGCATTTCAAGAGTAATGGTATTCTGGCCATTTCAAATTCAGCATACGCAACGCGAGGTATCGGTAACCTTAGTATATCATCACATAAAACGGCACAGTTTGAGCAGTCTTCCCTTTATAATAATATAAAAATTTATAATAATCTACCACCGGACTTGAGGCTCGCGCACAGCACACTAAATTTTAAAAAAAGGTTAAAAGCGTACCTAAAGCGTAGCATAAACGAATTCTATGTGAACTACTAATTTGTGTACTGTTTTTATTATTATGTTTGATTTTTACTGTATTGAATGTATGATATGACAAGGCACATATTTGCTTTTGCAAATCCGCATGCCAAATAAATTATTATTATTATTATTATTATTATTATTCTGTATAGATTTTACCTTCTTTTGATTGATTTTCCTATAATTTCGATAGCGCTATAACCGCGCTTACCGATTTATTTATTTATTTCATTGTTTTATTGACGCGTCTATTTAATCTTAGCAACTTCATTTCACATACGATTCACACACGCTTGATTTTCCATCAATGCCGTCTGCGTGAAGATCTCGTGAGCCTATTTAAGAGTACTCGTTTGACACGATAGAGGTGGATGTCCGTCCCTTTCGCTTTCCGTGTGACTTAAGACCGCTATCATCTTTCAGCGTGACACGGTCTAGTTTCTGCTATCAGTGTGGCCATAGATTGTAGTCGTCCTTGAGTGTGACACGACATAGCCTCTGTCGTTCGCTCAACCAGATATCGTTGTTCTCTCTAGGGGTTACACGACCTAGTTTTATGCTTTTGCCCCACGGGGTAACATGACATAGCTTACCTAAGCTACCATTACAGGTATTGAAGCACGTGCCTCGTTATAGCAATTCAAGGTTAAACAATTCAGCAAGTATTTAGACTTTGTACCTTTCAGAACTATTTGACTTATTTTTTTTGTCCTGGTGGCTTTCATTAACACCCTTTCGCTACAATCCTTTGATGAAAAGTTACGTATTATGTCAGGGCGGTGTAATAAGTTCAACCATGAGTCAGAAAAATATTATATTGACAAATTATTTGTTTTCTGCGGTATTCAATTATTCCATTTTCTTTTATTTTTTTTCAGTGCAATACGTCCGTCCAGTAATCCCAAGCGCTTAACGCACAATCCCTACGCACCACATTACAAATTCGATTCTGCTTACCGTAGCAAGGGTCTCCGGCCGTTTTTCACCTTAATTAACCGCGCTGATCGAAAATTCCCACATTTCACCGCGCAATCAACCGCACCCCCGCCCCTCTCACACCCCAACACGCAGCGGTGTTCAGTTTCTGCCGAACTCTTCGCCTCCCCGTCCATCTGTTGCTATCAAAAATTCAATACGCAATCTATCCCCGCGATACGCCAAACTCCTATCTCTACACATCGGCCGACTCCTATACTGCCGCTAATGCGACAGACCGAAGGTCGACAGATTATTCCGGCTTGGAAAACGCACCTCATCGCTTAAACCACCGGGTATTTGTTATTGATATGTCAATATCTATGCATGGTGTCGCTGCTGCTCACTTCGTAGTAGTAGATACGGAACGCTGTTCGTATCCGTACGCGTTTGTGTGGGTGTCTGGCGCTAACGGAATGACATCATTTACATCTGGTACGTTGTTGTCGGTTACGGCTGTCGAACGCTTACTACTATACACCTATATACGGGTGAGGGGACGGCTTCGGTGGGAGACTCGATTGCCATCGCGGCATCAATTTTACAGCTCCATTTCGATTGATGAATTTTAAAAAGGGATGCTGATGGGATGATGCTAAACGAGGAATTACCGTGCCGATAGAAGGCCACGTGTTATTGCGCTGTGGGTGGATAAGGGTAGCATATAAACTTAAACGAAGAGAAATGAAAGGCCCAAAACGTTTTCCTAAAAAGGAGGAAATGCACCAGAATCGTCCAGTAGTAACTGGTGTTGGTGACCGAATTTAGACTTGCCAAAATATTGTGACGGATGGTATAGACTATTTATTCTTTAGTTATGCTTTAAGGTCCGTTCAGAGTGGGAACATTGAGCGTCGCGTCCGCATCGCGTCGCGTCCGCGTGCTAAACAATCGAATACATTCAAACGAAACCGTTCACAGTGACGGCGTTTATGCAGCGTTGCGTCTTGCGTTGATCTAGCGTTTGGAAAGCGTCCGCGTTCTAAACAATTCGGACCGTTTTTTTAGAGCGTCAAGACAGCGTTGTAACAGATTTTAGCAGGTTTTACTTACCTAGTTTCAGTATTTACGATATAAATGTTATAATGTGTATGAACCACACTGTAGGTGCATCGTATATGTTCTTAGAGTATTTGTTTTGTTAATCGTTTCTTGTATATATAGTATACGTTTACCTGTTTTTACAATAAAAAGCGTATGTGCATTCACCATTGAGATCTTGTATTATTCACACCTAAATATATACCCTAAATTATTACAATTGGCGACGAGTGATTAGTGGAAGTAAATAGAAATGTCGATCGGAAAAATCAACGAATTTCAGTTAGGTCACAAGAACTGGAATACGTACATTGCACGTGTGAATCAATATTTTATAGTAAACGATATTGAAGATGATGCAAAGGTGCCTATTTTAATTACATTAGTCGGAGATGAAACCTACGAACTTATGGTTGATTTATGTGATCCGATCAAGCCTGAATTAAAAACATATGAACAGCTAGTTGAACTCGTACAAAATCATTTGGAACCGAAGCCATCGATTTATGCTGAACGTCGTAAGTTCCGTTTACGGAAGCAAGAAGAAAATGAATCTATAAGTAACTACGTAGCAGCACTTAAGTCACTAGCTAAAACCTGCGAATTCAAACAAAATTTGGAAGAAAATTTGAGAGATCAACTAGTGTATGGTTTAAGAAGTGATGTGATCAAACAAAAATTATTTTCTGAGAAGGATCTGGGATATAAAGATGCAGTTAAAATTGCCACGTGTTTGGAAGCTGCAGAAAAAGAAGTTACACATTGCGAGGGAAAAGGACAGCCGGTGTACGAATTCCGTCATATGGGTACTGCTGAGCGTCCGATGCGAGCTAATACGTCGTCGGTACAAGGTAGAAGCAAATCGGCCGTTTCGGCGAAGAAGCGGCAGCCCTCGGAGAGATGTGAATGTTGCGGTCGCTCGAACCACGTCCGTCAGAATTGTTATTTTAAGTCTGCTTTATGTTATAGTTGTGGTAAGCGAGGCCATATTAGCACTGTTTGTACTAACAAAAATAAAGGTAAGAGTAAATTTAACAATTTTAGAAACAAAAATCATTATGTAGATTCAAATCATGAAAATGTAAATTCTAATGTCGAAGATAGCGATTCTGATAGTAATCTTTTTCGCATCCATGGTTTTAATGGTAGTTGCCCACCCTTTAATGTAAAATTAAATATTGATAATATTGTTTTAACTATGGAAATAGACACGGGCTCAGCCATTTCAATTATTTCCGATTATACTTACCAAAAAATGTTTGAGAATCATAAATTAGTTCGTGAAAATATACATTTAAGGTCATACAATGGTGGAATCATTAATTGTATTGGATTTTTAAATGTTAATGTTAGTTATAGGGGTATATTATGCAACATGCTTAAATTATACGTGGTACGCAGTGGTGGTCCTCCATTAATTGGGAGAGAATGGCTAGAAAAATTAAATATTACCGTAAACCCTACTATACCGGTCAATAATATAAGTACTGATAATAGAAAAGCTATAATTAATCGGTTACAAAAAGAATATTCGATGTTTTTTCTGATGGCATTGGTACTTTCAAAAATTACGAAGCTAAGTTATATTTAAAACAAGATGCTACTCCAGTCTTTTCAAAAGCGCGAGCGATACCATTTTTATAAAAAGTAAAATAGAGCAAGAATTAGATAATTTGATTAAAAGGAATATTATTTTTCCAGTAGATTTTAGTGATTGGGCTACTCCAATAGTGCTGTAATTTAAAAAGATGGCAATATTAGAATCTGTGGTGATTATAAAATTACTTTAAATCCCAATTTAAAGATTAATAAATACCCATTGCCAAAAATTGACGATTTATTTGCAAATATCAGGGAGGTAGACTTTTTTCCACAATTGATTTATCTCAAGCATACGCACAAATTCAACTGGATAACGAATCTAAGAAACTAACTACCATAAATACACATAAAGGATTATTTGCTTATAATAGGTTACCGTACGGAATTGCATCAGCACCTAGTATATTTCAAAAAATTGTTGATGAAATATTTTCGGGTATTGAAGGAATAGCGGTGTTCCTTGATGATATTTTAATAAGTGGTCGTACTTTAACCGAGCATGTTGAACGACTTAGGGTAGTTTTAGACAAATTGGCACATATGGGATTAAAAGTTAGATTAGATAAATGCAAATTTTTTATGGATAGGGTGACTTATTTAGGTTACGATATTGATGCGGATGGTTTACACACTAGCAAAGATAAAGTTAACGCTATAATAAATATCAAAACACCACAAAACGTAACACAGTTAAAATCATTTCTGGGACTTGTTAATTATTACGCGAAATTTTTAGATAATCTTAGTACCAAATTACACCCTTTATATCTTTTATTAAGAAAAAATAGTAAATGGAAATGGACTAAGCAAACACAGACTGTTTTTGATTCCGTTAAAAAATAATTAGCATCTTCCAATGTATTAGTCCACTATGATTTGAATTTGCCAGTTACTTTGTCTTGTGATGCTAGCACATACGGTTTAGGAGCCGTGGTTTCACATGTTTTTCCTTCTGGTGATAGCAAACCCATTGCTTTCGCTTCAAGAACTATAAAAGATAACGAGAAAAATTATTCTCAAATAGAAAAAGAAGGACTTGCAATCATATTTGGAATTAAAAAATTTAATCAGTATCTTTACGGACGGGAAAGACCTTGATAGAGCCTTATGTCAATTTTTATTTAATTATCATAATTCAGAACACGCTACTACTCAAGCTACGCCAGCTAAACTAATGTTTGGTCGTAATTTAAGATCAAAATTTGATTTGTTAATACCGCATACTAGCCAGATTTCTGAAAACAATACCTTTAAACAAATTGAACTAGACAAACGTAAAGAAAAAGAATTTACAGTAGGAGATAACGTTTTGGCTAAAGATTTTGCTAATTCCTCTTGGACTCCGGGAACAATAATTAGTAAGGAGGGTAATGTTCTATATGATGTTCAAGCAGAGGAGAACAAGATTTTGCGACGTCATGCAAATCAATTAATATCAACTCCTAAAGTTGACAAACGCCGTTCTTGTCCTCTTGCTGCTTTTACCAGCGCTTGTAGTAAGGAAGGTACAGAGGAATCGAGTAATAAAGAAACAGAAGCAGTTCAAGAATCAGAAATTGATATTCCAACTACATCCGATTCCACTTTTCCTTCCAGTCGTTATAATTTAAGACCTAGGAATAAGAATTAGTTTTAAGATATTGGTTTTGTTTGTAATTAAATTTTCAAATTTGCTAAAATGTGTAAATTTTTTAAGTTCACAATTATGGAAGGGGGTGTTATAATGTGTATGAACCATACTGTATGTGCATCGTATATGTTCTTAGAGTATTTCTTTTGTTAATCGTTTCTTGTATATATAGTATACGTTTACCTGTTTTTACAATAAAAAGCGTATGTGCATTCACCATTGAGATCTTGTATTATTCACACCTAAATATATACCCTAAATTATTACAATAAACATGAGTGCAAGTGAGGATACTACCGAGTTGCTAATTTCAGAAATACAAGCGAAACCTGCTTTGTGGAACACAAAACTTGCGTCCTACAAAAATAAGAACCTTAGAGACCGGCTATATGGAGAAGTAGCCCCTAGAAGTAGCTTAAAAATTTCAAGTAAGTTACTATCACAAAAGTGAGGTTATAAAACAGAAGCGGAAAGAAATGTCTCTTTATTATTATCATCAAAAACACAGATGTGTTTTGTTCATCTGTTTTATTACTTACGTTAATATAGTCGAGATCATCATTATCATCAAAATCTCTAATTAAATTGTGAAGAATACATGCACATTTGATAACACAAACAGCTCTTCTTTAAGTAAAATGCTAGTATCAAAAACTCGAAATTTTTGACATAATATACCAAATGCGTTCTCAATACATTTTCGAGCTCGCGATAAGCGATCGTTAAAGATTTGCTTATCGTAATCTAAAACTCCTTTTTTTGGACGTGGATATGGTCTCATCAAATAACTTTTTAAAGGATATGCTTCGTCCCCTACTAATACATTTGGAAGAACAACATTGGAGTTAGGTAATGCCTGGTCTGGAGGAACATTAAACATATTTGATTCTAACAAACTGTAAAGTGTTGAGGAGTGAAAAACTCCACCGTCACTCTCAGAACCTCGCGAACCTACTTCAATGGTAATAAACTTTTTCTTGGCATCTGCAACTCCCTGCAGTCCAAGAGAATGATATTTTAAGTAATTAAAATACATAGTTCCAGTTTTCGGCGGACATTTAATGTGACAGTGCTTGCCGTCAATTGACCCAAAACAATTTGGAAAGTTCCATAATATATTGTACTCTTGGATAATTCTTGTTGGGTAAGAACTGGCATATGATGTTGCATTAATTCTTCCCAAATAATTTGACAGGTGTTCTTAACTGTGACCGAGACCGTTGAACATCCAACTCTAAATTCGTGTGCCAAATGATGATAAGTTGCTCCCGTTATAAGAAACCTAAAAACAATATAAAAATTAAACTCTTGACATGGTTACCAAAAGTCTATTTATTTTTAGAAGAAGCAGTAGTAGGTCGCTGGAAAAATAAAAAAGACAAGTACCGGCGCGAACTAAAAAAGCTTCCAATTTTACATTCTGGGGATGCTGCAAGTAATTGCAAATCCAACTGGCAGTATTTTGAAATGATGTCATTTCTAAAAGATCTGATGACTCCGGCGATAAAATCTGGGAATTTGCCAACTGTTGAACATTCTCAAGATTCTGCAGTTTCCTCCGATTTGGAGGAAAATGAAAATCAGACACAAGCAATTACAGAAGTTTCTGTATTATCCCCAGGAGAATCCACAACTTCACAGGGAACGAGACCTTCAACAAGACAGTCATATGCCTCCTCAACTAATTCAGGACCAGCAAAGACAAATAAAAAACGATTATGTGATGTAAGGGATGATAAGTACTTGGAAATAGAAAATAAGAAGTTGCAGCTGTTGGCAAAACATTTAGCTGATGATTCAGATAAGTCAGAAAGTGAAGAACTACTTTTTTTTAAGAGTTTGGTACCTTACATGGAACAATTTAACCCATTCAGAAGTTAAAAGTTAGGAATAAAATTCAACAAGTCGTCTTGGATGAATTAGTATCAGCTGAAAATTTGAATATTTGCGAGCCTATAGTGAATTCAGGTACTCATCAGTCCCCTTTTGCCCTAGCAAATAGAGGATCGTCCATAACTTTACAAAATCCCGTATCTATTGCTTCTGTAGGCAAATCAACATTTTCAACGTATTCACATCAATATGAATATCCATTTAATTTGTAAATTAAGAAAATATTTACTTACCTTAGTGTAATAACAACTTGCTCTGTAGGAGAAATAAACCTCTTTTTGACAAAATTTGTTGGCGTTTTTTTCCAGGCGGTAGCTAACTTTTTGTAATAAATAATCAAATGTGCGAACAGACATTCTCAGGTAATTAAAAAATCGATCTGGATCACCTCTCAGTTCATGATACAGGTGGTGGTATTCACCGTATAAATACCTTTCTCTATGTATATAGGATGAATCCCCACTTTCTTCTTTAACCGTTTTAGGGTATAATATGGTGTCTCAAGCAAAAACAGCAAGTGTACAGCCTAGATGGAAAAGATCAGGTGATAATACCAGATAAGAAGGACTGGAAGACAGATACTCCAGTAAGAGCGGACACAAACTGGTATAAAGACGCGAACATATGCAAAAATGATAAGAAGGCCCTTTCGGTAAGCTTCAGCAAACACACAACGGTGTTTCAAGACGAGATTGCTGCAATTCACCATTGTGTTAGAGAAGTAGAAAGGTGCACCGAGCCAGGTAAAAGCGTCGCTATCTTCTCTGGCAGTTAGTCCACACTTAAAGCGATTAGTTCCATAAGTGTGGACTCTAAACTGATTTGGGATTGCGTAAGCGCCCTAAATAAGGTGGGCACCCAAGCATTTGGGCGTGAGCTGGTTAAGCGAGATTCGTCAAGATCATTTGTTGGAGTTGCCCCTTCTTTTGTCATTACCAAATCAAAAATTAAAAAAAAGTCATCAATGAACGGATATATAATCAGTCCAGAGAGTGGTGAAAAAATTACCGGGACAAAGACAGGCGAAGGAGTTCCTAAAAGAACAGAGGCCTAAATTGACTATTGATCTACTGAATAAAGACTGTCAAAATGATAGTAGATCTGCTGACTAGTCTCTGTAGACTAAATAGGCATATGTTGTACAATATAGGCCTGGTAGATGACGCAACCTGCAGATTCAGCCAAGAGGAGGAAGAAACACCAGTTCATGTGCTGTGCCAATGTGAAGGCGTGGCGAGGACAAGGTTTCTAATATTGGGGGAGGAGAACCCCACAGCTAGTAGCCACATAAAGAAGCCGCTTTCAAAGATGATAGGCCTTATTAAGAGAGCAAAATTAGAGAGCGTCTTCACCAAAGATCGCCGTGAAACAGGTCAGTAGGTCACCCCTATCTTAATCTAATCTAACGGTTGATAAAGTTGCACCTTGTCAACGGGACGAAATTCTAATGAATTTGCTTTTTGTCGTATCTGGTCTTAGTATGATCACTTACGAGACCAATTTGTTCACGAATCAATGAGTGTATGTTATCTAATTGCTTTGGCAATTCCACGACGTTATTTGCATAGTGTTCTGTTGTTCTCTGCATGGATCCCAATCGTATGGTTTTGCAACGTTACAATAACACTCAATAAAACTTGTAGACAACTCCTCAAAAAGAATCGAAACAATTACCATATTGATTTTGCTACTCTAAAATACACTGTACTACTTTATGCAGAAACGTTTGATAGTCAATAAATTATAATGCACTGGTAGCATTTTCATTTGTACCTAAGCTTAAGTTTTATTTAAAACTGGTTTTGTGAATGGTAACATTGCTAATTAGGATTAATCGTTCAAATCCTGTTCGTAATGTACCGTTCATAGGAAAACCTATTTTAGCAGTCCATTTCAGTTTAGAACTTATATTGAATAAATTTTAATTTCCGTTAATCCGCGTCACACGTTCAATGCACGCACGCGTGGTTCCTCACCAACGTCGCTCTTGTAGGGAGCTTGGGAGCCTATTTAAAAGCGCCCGTCTTTCTAGCTAGTAGATGATAGTCGTCGTCTGGGTGACATGGTGATAGCTCTCTCTCCGCGTGGCTAGAGACTGTAGTTTTTCTTTGGGTGACACAGCGTAGCTTTCGTTATCCGCAGGCTATCAGATTGTGGTCCTGCTTTGGATGGCACGGCAATAGCTTTCCGTCTCTATCGGCGTGGCTAGAGAGTGTAGTCGTCCTCTGGGTGACATAGCTTAGCTTTCATTATAGACGAGTCATAGATCGTAGTCGTCCTCTGAGTGACACAACGTGCTCTTCCGTTTAGCTAGAGATTCTAGCCGTCGTTAGGGTTGGCACAATCTAACTTTCCGTTCTTCGCCCGGTAATACGTCGTAGTCGTCCTAAGGTGTGACATGAGGTAACCATCTCCCAACCGTTGTTATAGGAATCAAAGCGCGCGCCCGTCTCGGCAATTCAAGGTAATTCACGTTATATTTATTTTTGATACGCTCTGTACATTCGATATCGTATTTGTATTCGATGTCGTGTTGCCCTTCATCAATATATATTTAACAATTTTGTCGCTAAAACTATTGCTGATCATCATTGTTAATTTCCGCGTAAAAGGCAGTGTATATTTTGCGCGTGAATCAAACGATCGTTTTGCTATTTACTCATTATATAAAATATTGTGGAATTGTTGTTCATGTCAATTGTAAATTGTAAATACTCACCTTTGTTTTCGTATGTGCATCTCTTTCTCTTGTGTCACTGTTGTTAGAGGAATGAAAACACAGAAACCACTACACAAAGGATGTAAATGAATAAGTGCGAAAAAATTGAGGAGGTGATTCTTTGTTAAATAAGGGTGGTTTTGAAATGAAAAAAAAAATATTTGTCCCTGCAGGGTGTCAAAAAATTGTTTTTTTAAACTTTTATTATAAAGACACTCATTGTCAGTGGACAATTCGTTAATTTCAATTTAAGGTTAGTTTTGACTCATCACTACTACATAACGTTTAGTTGGAAAGTGGAATACAATCTCCCATCGCATCGTTTATTCATAGGAACGCCGGTAAAGTATAGTATATAGTCTGCAAGTAAAAAAAGTAAATAAACAAGCATAATTAATGGAGCCGAGATCTTAAATATATCCTAATTAGTACGTTCCGATGTCGCCGGATGGCGTTAACGTCAACCACGGGTGTCCGCGTCGGTCGTTCGCATCCCTAGCGCCGTCCTCTCCGTCCAGAAGGCAGAATTTATGCGTTTTTCCTCGCGAACTTTTAAATTAGATAAAAGTACAACTTCCCGTTGCCTCCATGCGACCCGGTCCGTCATAGATATAATTTTTAGATACTGCCGCATACAGTCCGTTCCCTCGCCGTTCCCGCGGAGGACAGAGACGCAATATACAGGGGGAGCGAGAACATAGATACGACCGGCGAAAGATGACGTTTCGCCGGGAAGGTCATTTTTTTAGCAGAACGAAATTAATTTATTCGTGACGCCGGTTATACCTATGTGATTACCCGGTGAGTCGTTGCGTTTCTGGTCCGCTTTTCACCGGTTTTATTCGTAATTTTAAGGGACCGTTCTCGACGAGTTTTAATTGTGAATTATTAGGATTGCCAGAGGGTCCTTACGCTGTTCGGGTTGGACTGGAAGATTTTTGTTTTTTCACTGTCCTGCCTCCCCTTCGAGTCGGCTTTTGCTCGGTATACATGTAAACGTAAGGAAAAACGAACATATAAATACACCACTACCTAAAACAAGTGTGGCATATCTGCGTAGCCGCTGGTTGAAATGAGTAAATTCGTAGAATGTTGCTCTGGTTGTTATTTTAAGAAATAAATATAAATTGCATGAAACGTAGCGTCTGCTAATATTGGCTGATTATAACATACAGGGTTAAATTAAAGATTACATTACAGTTTTATTATTAAAACTAAAAATTAGTATGCCCGGCTGGGGGTTGGGAGTACCTACCAGGCACGTCCCCGAGGTGGTGGATAGGAGAAAGGCCATCTTGTCACGGTTCGCTCAAGACGAGATAGTCAGTAGCGGCTATAAATTCGTCCTCTCTGCTTAAAACCGGAGCAGGGTGAATGAAGACCGTTGCCGTGAAATACTCCCTCCTCGTCCGAGCTGTCATGTCGTGACTAAGGGCTTGTACAGGATTCTACAATGATGCCAGTTATTGCTTTCGGCTACCGAAAGTCTAACTGTTAAACCAGGTCCCGAAAGGGATGAAGCGTCTTGGCTTAACTGCACGAACCTCAACAAAAACCTAAATCCTAAGGTGGCGGACTAGGCTGATGGGATGCGTGGCTGGATAGAAAACCAGTCTACTAATCCAATCTTGGGGCACCTGGCGCACCTCATTGTATTTATCCTTACCTCTGCATGCGGGGCTCTATGGAGGTCGACCTTTTCTTCCCTAGCTACTCGTGGGATTAACCATGGAGGAAGGACGTTTATTAGCGAGACGATACCGCTAATAAACAGGAATTGGAGCTGAAACATTCCACTTCCAAAGCGATAGTACCTCACAAGGAAGGAACAAAGGGAGGAGCAAAACGACTGGAGCAGATCGGGGAACAGGATGGCATCCATCCCCTCTCAAATTGCGTATCACTGTGCAACTCAAGGGCGTTGCACCTGGGAGCACGTGAAATCGAAGAGGGAGACTTTGTTACGGTTTTTTTTACTTCGCTTACCTCGAATTAGTTCTGCGCTAGTCTTTTCGACAAGGTTTTGTAACTCTATTTTCTTATATTTCCGTCCTCTACCTTCAGAGTTGTCCTACGTCTTGTAATTTCACAATGTAAACAGTATCGTTTAATTTTTGGCTTTCAAATTGTGTTTTCTTTCCCCTGTTAGAACGGCCTAGCTAGAATTTGAATCATTTAGTCTCATTTACTTACAGTTAGATTTTTATACTTAAAACGGTCTCATATTTTCGTTTAAATTTCTTCAATTCCAATGTTAAGCCAGATTTTTGTTGACGTTTTCATTTCTAGGTAAGGTTAAGATCTGTTTGTTTTGGACATGTCGGTATTATCGATTCCCACGCATCGATTAGATTTGTTTGATTGATCGTTGTTCTATTCAGATCATTTTATCTGTGGTTACAACTTTTCGACGTTAGATGTCTTTATTCTTGTTTTATTTATCTATCTTCTGATTGGTTGCGTGACGTATTCTTCCTTCCGCTTCCTGTTGATTCTTAGTTGTTGTTTAGACGCGCTCTTACGAGTAAGTCTTCCTATCTTTGAAAATTTTGGATATTTTCACGTATCTGTGGATTTTATTGGAAGGTTGCTTGAAATAATCATTGGCCGTATCTTCGTTTGTGTTTGAAGTGGAAACTTCGTGATTATTACGGCGGATGAGCCTGATGTTTTGGGATATAATTTGAGAACCACGCGTCCCGACGCCATTTCTGTATCTTTCTTCTCTTCGTGGAAAAACCTTGTTATTTAATGGTAAGTAAATCTTGTACTTCTACTATTTTCACTGACTTTGGGGCTTTGTTGTTTTTAGAGGTCTTTCTAACCCCCCTTAATTTAATTTTGGAATCTTCCCATCGTTTTGTGTGAGGTTTTGAACACCCACGTGGGGCTGAGGACTTCTGCGACCTTTTAAGTCCTTCGGAGGATTTTACTTCCTTTGGAATTACACGGACCACCTGGTTTCGGTTATTACCGAGTCGGCCCAGAGGCTACGATGTGTCTGTCCGAATAGGAGAGGCTGTCTACGCCCCACTAACAGCTGATCGAGGGCAAAAGCTAAGTTGCACGTTATTTTTCTGTAATCTTTTTCGTGTATAAAATTTTCAATAGTAGATAACCAACACCGATCATTTAGTCTTTTTATGTTTTCTTACACGATACAGTAAATTATATATGTTATATCAAGGATCGGAGGGTACTACCTGTCGCTAGCTCAGTAAAATAGTTCAAATTTAGTATAAATATTTGTTTACCCTATCATTCAGTTATTATATATTTTCATTTATTTAACAAATTCAATATAACTATTTAAAGCATCAACCGATTGAATATCGGCCTGCAATATACAGGATGATTTATTCACCACAAATGTAATCGAGTCAAATATTTAGCTTTATTTTAGTTTTTTTTTTTGTAACAGTAACGTTTTCTTGAATTTAAATTAACTCTTAGCGTAAGAATTTTCTTTGTATAACTGCGTGTGAACTGATTGCGTTGGCCAAAGCGTTCGGTGTTTCGAGTCCACCGTAGACTATCTGTTATTTTACAATATTTTTAATTCTTATATTCGAATAGATCGTTAATAACGATTCACATAAATATTTTCATAAATTTATGTAAAAAATATTTTATTTTCTGAATTTTAGGGTTTTAAGGTTAACAACATTTTCCTCCTTTATCTTTTGTTAAATTTATTAATAAAATTTTAACTGTTTGTTAGTAAATTAATCCTTTTATTTTTGTTTCTTGTATGTGTTTTTGCAAACTGCTTTACCCCTGGATTTTCACTTACCCCGTGGATTCCTGGTTATCTTGGGGGCATGACAGGGTAAGTAAACCTAAGCAGGTGGCGCCGAAATTTTTATCCATCTTGGGTTTGTGTTTCTATCAACCTACTCCCTCGCCGACTAGCCGGCTGGCACCCTGCATGATTGCCGATTATCATCCCACTAATTCGAAGGTTTGTAAAGCGGAAATGCATCACCTTTTCTGTTTGTATTTTGAATTCTTGCCTCGCGATTTTTCACGGTACTCTACCGTCGCTTTCGGTGCCGGAAATTTAGATAACAACGTACATCTTACATTTTTGAAAGGAATACGATTGGAAGGCCAGTTGTAAAACAGCAAGAACATGGGACACAATAGATCTTTTAGGTTGCAGTGTAATATCGCCCTTGCAATCTACACATACACATTCCCGGCTTTGTGCTCGAAGATCAGAGCAATATACAGTCACCGGCATAAATATGGCAACATATATTTTTTTTATTATATTATAAAATATACTATATTTTTGGAGGGATAGGGAAAAATTGTTAGATGTTTTAATTATATAAAAATTGACAAAATTGTTCAAGTCTCAATCAAATTTAGAAATATTTACTGCAGTAAATATGTAATTCAATTAAGGTAAAGTCAGGTAAATGTGTAGTAAAAATTGCATAGTACGAAGAAAATGTAACACTGTTCACATAATAAGACATTTTGATAAATTTTACACATAGAAGTACGTAATATATGCTCAGTTGTAAAGCCTCTAATAGATAACGCTTTACAATTATCAACGGGTTACTAGAAGAAAAAAAGAAATTTTAAACAGTGTCAATACTACACACTTACCCAGCAAAATGGGGCAAGTGTGTATTCGTTCCGCATTTTATATGTTAATAGCATTATCCTGTAGTTCGGCCAAGAGTGTAATACTAAACTGATGCCTGTCTAATAGGGTATGATATATTCACAAGATATTCAAGTTATTACAACGTAGGAGATGCGACTTTTATTTGTAAAACTAGTATGAAGTTTTAGTACATTAGTTATTATAAGCAAGAGACGTTTCGTATTTCAATTTTAAAAATAAATATCGCCAAACTACACACTTGGCCGGGTTACACACTTACCTGACTTTACCTTAAACAATAGTTGCAAAAATTGTGATTTCTCATTTTCTTTCAAATATATTTGCATACAGCCTCAGAATTCAATTCTAAGCACCTTTTCCAAATAGCTTTTTAGATATCATGTCATCTAACCTCACTTTTTGCAGAGTCATGGTGGTAATTATCAGAAACAATACCGCCATACTAGTGATCATGTGACGTGTGCCAAAATAAATTTTGGGGTTCCTAGACACTTACCTATGCCTAATAAAAGTTTTACTGATATTAAAAAGAAGTTCCATTGGTGCGAGTCGATGCCGGTTATCAGCAAACAAGACCCACAAAGAGATCTCGATTGGTGGTGCAGAACTTTGCGGGAAAAATTGGGGATGCAACCCAAAATACTGCTTGGATGTATACTAGCGATAGTAAGATCATCATTACCTATGCATCAGTAGCTTTGGAGCAAAAGAACTAATCGGCCACCGCGAGAATTAACTCTTCGAAAGTGCAAAAATTAGCATGTGTATGCACAACGGGGTTATGAAGAACCTGCCAACAGCAGCTAATAAGAAGTATTTGGATCTTGACCCCTCTCCACATTGTAGAAGAGGGCGTGGCGAAAAGAACCGACACTAAGAATGGTCAAGGAAGGAATGATTAGGCATTAGGCCTCAATCTCCTGACGGTGATCAAACCTGGGACATGCCCCGGAATGATATGTTAAAAAAAAAATCAGCTTTGTGAAGGTATTCATCATAAAGCCCAGTAACATGAGCGAGTGGGATCATAACACCATCTTGAAACTTGAATAGAAATGCCATGAATGGTAAACTGATGGCACCAAAACGGCAGAGAGAACTGGAATAGGAATATATGGGCCGTAGAACCACATATTTCGAAAGCTTGGGAAAATATCCAAGTATATTTCAGCGGAAATACACACTATGAAAGATGTGTTCATTTCATATTGATGGAAATTATCGAAGCAGGAGATTATCATTATGTTGATAGTCAAGCAGCCATCAAAGGCGCTGAGCTCCATATGAAATCAGTTCCAAGATGATCTGGATGCCTAGGGCATTACATGAGCTAGGCAAAACGAATAAAGTAACCCTCCCATGGGTTCCGGGTCACACAGGAGTGGGAGGAACGAATAACGGATAATCTCGCAAAAAAGGGGCTGGAATACCTTTGCAGGGCCTGAACCCTTTTGCGGGGTAGTAGCAGTACAATACTGAAGAAACTGAAAATAGAAATGGAGCAAGAAAATCCAGTTACTTGGAAAACTCCAGGGAATGAGGCAAAGTAGATCTTCTGGAACTTATTACCAGAAGAGGTTTACCGAATGCATCAACTGAGTAAGAACATGTGCGTCATACTAACAGGAATACTTTCAGGCCATTGTAACTGAAAGGACACCTGAGTAAGCTGGATGAAAGGAATCTGATGTAGATTTTTGTGGGGAACAGGATGAAAACACATCCATCTCCTCTCAACTGGTAGCATGGCACTCTAGGGCGTTGCACTGGGAGCATGTGAAATCGAAGAGGGAGACTTGCTAGACTGGGGTCTCTGATACCACTTTCTGAAAGGAAAAGATGGAAGGCCAGCTTTAAAGCAGCAAGAATAGGGACGCAATAGATCTTTTTAAGTCGCCAGTGTAACACACTCTTCATTTATATACATACATACATACAGCGGTCATTGTAAATGTTGCTTGATGTCAGTTTGCGTTCTCCACACTTACTCTATAAACAAAAATCTAAACACCGTTAAGAAAAGTCACGGTGTTAACAGAACAACTCCGCTTAATTACGTACCGCCTAGTTGAGCTGAACTTTTTTTTTTAAATTGTCATTCGTCGCGAAACGATCGTCGATTCTTAAGGGAGGTATACTTGAATATTCATTCATCGGAGGCCGCAACGTACACACGTTCCTAGTACGTGTCGCGGTGATTTTCCGTCGGTTTTAATGACTACATGAATGCGTAAGAGGGAAAAGATGTGATTCGTAAGCCCGGCTTTTTGTTGTTTGTTGGGCTCGCGGGTGTTGTCGGCGGCGGATGAGCTCGTTCCCCGTTCGACTCCTGAGCCGAGGATATCGGCTAGCGGTGGCCGGACATGTCCTGTCAATTTTAATATTAAATTAACGGTGTCGCGTCGGCTTTTCCGGGCCGGGTCTGGTAGCTCTCGGCATGCCTACCGGGATGTTTTTTAAATGTGATCGGCATGTTTAATCTTTAACGCACGTTGAAGTGCTTCCTGTTTACGTATGCGGTGAGAAAATGGTAGGATTTACTCGTAGTTTGAAACGATTATCTGCAATAGAATAAGCACTTTTCACTTTTGCAGTTAATTTTTTTTTCCAGTCATTTATTATAAATATCATGATCTTATCATATAATCTTATTTCAATATATAATAGCGATTTTTCTTTTTATTCGATATCAAATAACTTCTTAATCTAGTTCGAGTTTTTTCTATATATATAAAATCATTTGT
>RXPK01001698.1:0-99725 GCA_004143645.1 Protaetia brevitarsis | reverse complement strand
CAGAAAATTACACACGCCTTTTTACTATGATATCGCGCGAAAATGAATCTATACATATCCGCGCTTTTGCCGATGCATCAAGCTTCGATTTTCTTTATATGAAATCATGATGGTCCTGAAAAGGATCGTTTTTCGAGACGGGAAGAATTTAAATAAAATGTTCGAAGTGGCTTGCACTCCAAGCGGCGATCCACACAAAACTAACAGCGGTAATGGCTGAATGATAGTGGTATGTGGGGGTATACTCGGGACAGCATTTACGTTGCGCACAGGTGCGGCTCTAGCCCACGGCATTTATAAAATATTTTTTTTCTCGTTAATGCTTACAGATAGACCCCTTGTGCATTAAGACTTTTTGATTGTATATGATTACAGCTGCTACATATTATTATATTTACCTCTATATCTGATACACCCTGTATAATAGGATGTTCCTCATAATGACTTACAGAAATGCGTCGTTATTTTTACTTCAGTGCACGATTATCAAACAAAATTTTGGGCGCCAATTTTAAATATTGATATTTGTTCTAGTACACAGGACAACTATGGAGCTTATTTTCAAAACGCAATTTCTGCAATTTTTTTTCGTTTTTGAACACATTATAGGTTCCTTACGTCGATCTCTTTCGATTCATACATACATTTCTAGTCAAAACGCATTTACTACCGTTCCACAGCAGGTCCCAATTTTACCTTTCTTTTCAAACTGCAATATCTACATTATCTTTTTTTTCAAATCGCATTTTCTGCATTCTTTTTTTTTTTCAAGTTGCAATATCCACGAACTAGTTATCTCTTTTTCTGGTTCAGTCAAACAATATTAATATCTTTACGTATAAAATAGCATAGCTTTTTTGTTATTTTACAAATTCCGCCAGAATCAGTGAAATCAGTTATCTGATAATGTAAAATAAGGAAACTAAACCAGTTTTAGCTATTTTGACGAATCTACGTATCCACAAACTAAGAGCCAAACAGTTTAATTTATTTATGAAGGAAAATTTGGCAAATTCTCTTTCATATTGTTTTGACATGCAAGAGGTACAACCTTTGCCAAAATTGCCCATTGGTGAGCATACTATATGCGTCAGTTGTCATTTTATAACCTGTGCATCGTAGATTTGAAATGCAATGATCCTGTTTTTATACTTGGAGTGAGGACCAAGCAGGCAGAGGAGCCACGGAAGTAGCATCAGCAGCGAGTTAGAGATACCAGATAATGTAACAAGTTTACGATTTTTTTGCCGACGGTTGCGCAGGGCAAAATTAAAACTGTTATGTTATACATTCGATGTGTTTTTGGTTATACCATGATGCTCCTGAAAACCTTGACAACATAATCGTAATTTTTTCCCGTAAGGGGGCATTCTTACATGCTTGCAGATCGTATCTTTGGTCAAATAGAGAAAAAATTCAGCAAAAAAAGTCAGATTGTGTTAACAAAGGATTATGAAAAAATTCTTAGAGATGTAGGAAGAGTTAGAAGATTGGGAGAAGAATGGATTGGTCTGGGACATTAAGAAGATGAGTGACGCTAACTGTAGAAAACTTACTGCAATTAGTAATATGAAAAGAATTTTTATTAAAAAGGAAATAAATACGAAAAACAAAAATAAAGTAATTAAAGTGAAAATGGAAGAAAATTACCGAAATGATAACATATCAAAACAGTTTATGACGATATTGGAAAAAGGAGTATCCATCAGCTCTGTGACTGTTGAGAAATTTCCGCTAGAAAACAAAGTAAAACCACTTAAGTTGAAAAACATTGAGACCCGGATGACACTCTATGACGAAGAGTGGAAAAATGTCAAGAAGGTTGTTTTTTATACAAAAATCTTTTAGAAAAAAGTGATGCTGTAAGTAGCTGTCACAATCATGAGACAGATAATGAAGACTCAGATGATAATAATTGCGACTGCTTAGAAGATGCGGAGTAAAAACTATAACAGTTCTTGTATTTTTATAAATAAAAAAAGTGAAACAGGAATTTGTTTGTTTTTTCTTCAAAATGCAACTTATACTAAATTTTATTTTCAAAATGAAATAAATGTCAGTTTTGTTTTCAAAATGCAATTTATTTTTGTGTTTTTCTCTGTTTTTTTTTGTTAAAAATATAATTTCTCAGCAAACTGTTTCGCGAATATTTGTTTTAAAGATCTCAATTTTCCTTTTACTCTAAAATGTAAGTTCAAAAAAAAAAATGTTTTTACTGAACCGAGTTTAATTGCAATTTTCTCGAAAAACAGTTTTTGTCAGAAATTGCGTTTTGGAAAAAAGCTCCACAACTGTTATGATAACAGTTCCTAAGAAATATTTATCTGGCAAGTAATAGATAAATATTTGAGGTTTGCCATGTAGAAAACTTATATCGAGTATGGAAAGTTAATGTAGTGAAATAGGAGAACCGCCATCTTCACGGCAATTTCTGTACTTGTAGAATACGTTTAACGTATTTGCTACTATAGGTTAGAAAGCTTTGCTATTATATGTTTATGATGATTTAAATTACATAATTAAATACATTTTAACACTCTATATTTCGAAAACGAAGCTACTTTTGAAAAAAATTGATACCACATTTCTGTCTTAAAATTTGATGAGGAGTATCCGCATTTATTTTGTCAGAGGGGGTTACGAAACAGCCTGTATATTTAAGATTAATATTAACTAGTTGTCCTAAAAAAATGTTAACAAAATCTTCAGTACATATATGCATATAGTACATACATACCTGTCTTTTATTTCCAGAAACGAACAGCACAGGATATTCCGGTGTTGGGAGATTGTGCAGTCCTTCGAGGATTGGAAAAAGTTCATCGCTTACTCGCCGCTGTCCGTAGTGCCGATCATATGGCATCACGATCTCTGGTTATCGTACGTCGCGGGCGGCCAGATTATCGCCCTGGCGCTCTTCCACTTGCTGCTCAGCTTCAAGGGTCGTCGACGGAGAAAGCACAAGGAACGCCTGCTACACGCCGAAATTGACAGTTTCGAAAGGTACGTTAGAAAAAGTGGGCGAAAGTCGTGTCGCCATCTGTTGACACAACCCCGGCAATATTGTGAGTCATGTAATAAACGGCCGAATATCCAAAAACCCGAGCTTCTTTGCCCGCATATCGATTTTCACCGTAAAACACGTTTAATGCGTTTTCTTCCCCGAAATATGAGAGAAAAAATAATGTTTTCTTTTAAAAGAAATCGTCACTCTCCCCTTCTTACCCCTACCAATGTTACAAAAATATGATTTAAAATATTCTTAATGCATCTAATGCAAAAAATAACATTAAAAAAAGCCTCCCCTTTCCCCTCTCACTTCTACCAATGTTAAGAAAGCTATGAGTTCAAACATTTCTTCTTTATTGAGGTTTTGAAAGAAAACGAAAGAATTATCATTTAAAAAAATCATTTCCCTTCCCCTTTCACCCCTTCCAATATTACAAAAAAAATATGATTTAAAACATTTTTAACGCATCTTCCTTCGCGATGTTTTGAAAGAAAAAGAAAAAAATTATCATTCAAAAAACTAGCCCGCTCCTACTCTCACCCCTTCCAATATTAGAAAAAAAAATATGATATGATTTATTATAACATTTTTAATGTACACTTCTCGCAGGAAAAATCGGGACACCAGCAATTGAGAATCTTAATTTTTTTTTGGGTGTAAATAAAGCTTTTAGGGAACGTATTTACATTGCAACAGGATGAATTGAATCAAGATTTAAACAGAAACATAAATAGAGAGAAAAACTTTATACATAGAATGGTAAAATAGATCATAGTTTGGATGACGGCGCGGCGTGTTCTTTGATGATAAGAAAATAAAATAAACAAGGAAATATCCTCGCAAAAAATTGTAGTAATACGAAAGACTATTGAGTGGACGGCTTTATTTAAAAATATATATTTCGCTTATTCATGTTTATTAGAATATATGGTAGAATTTTAACAATATTATTTGGAGAAAATGTTTCTAATCCTTTAATCTAAAAGGATTATAATATTCCACAAATTATTATTGCTACTTGCTACCTACAGAGAATACAGAATTTTAAACAGATGTTATCAGAAAAGTAAAAGAATTATTTTAGGTTTTAAAATTAAAATTAGTGACTGCTATACCCACTGCTACTTATTAATCATTTTCTTGTGGAGTTCAACAAATTAAATTGCTGTTTCACAAACTTGTGTTGCAAATATTAATAAAGCATTTACTTGTGTTAGAAAAGAAGAACTTGCATTAACAATTATTTACAATATTGTTGCATTTATATACATAACAAACATTGTAAGAAAGCATATTGTTCGTCAATCTCAGTGCTAAAATATTTTCAATTTAATACTTTGTAATAACTTTCTCATTACTATTACCTGAGCTGTCTACATAAAGCAGTTTGTAAACAAATCCAAGTGATCGGCCATATTTCAAGAAAATAGAAACAACGACATTGGATTACACAGGCCATAGCTAAAATATATTTCTTGAAGTATACAATAAACGCAGGGTTAATAATATAAATAATATCTTTGCGAACTTATTGGCTTAAGAATTTATTAAATAACTTAAAATATTTTTGTAATTTTTTAATTATAGAAGAAACTTTATATAATAAAATATTAAGATAATAGTTAATACATCAATGATAGTGAATCAATGAATCTATGAAAATCACATTTTTTTCCGAAACTATGGAGACTGATTAATAAATTGTCTATTGCTGAAGTAATACTTGCGAGATAAATCGAACAAGTAACTAATATCAAGCAGCAACTAATAAGTAAAATGATTTTAAAAAATCGATCTCATAACATCAAACAAGTTAAATACATATATATTTCTAAATGAAGCCGTCTATTAAGAGACCTTTTTGTCATCTATTTCTTTTTTGCATGGGTATTTCCGTATTCGGTATTTCTAAAAGGAACGCCGCGCCGCCAGCGAAACTGCAATGTGTTTATTCAATGTAAAACCTTTTTTTCTCTATACTTTATATTTATATTTAAAGCTGCATTTACACCCACCAAATTTTAAAATTCTCAATTGCCGGTATCCCGATTTTTCCTGCGAGAAGTGTACTTTCTACCCGAAGTTTTGAAAAAAAATTCATTTAAAAAAAAATTATCTTCTAATATTACCAAGATCATATTAGTTGCAACATTTTTAATGCATGTTTCTTCCTGATGTTTTAAATAACAAAATTATTTAAAAAAAAATCAAAAAAAATCATACCCTCCCCCTCTTATCCCTTCCAATGTTAAAAAAATATAATTGAAAACATTTATAATGCATCTATCTTTCTAATATTGTGAAAAAATTAACATTTCAGAAAAATCATCCCCCCCCCCTCCCCTTTGCCCCCTTTCAATGTTAAGAAAAAATATAATTTAAAACATTTTTAATATTTGAAAAAAGAAAAGAAAATATCATTTAGAAAAAAAAAACCTTTGTTCTCCCTCTGACCCCTGGCAATGTAAAACCAAAAAATATGTGTTTATTGTTCAAAAAATCATATCTTTTCCCTTCTCGTCCTTTCCCCGATTATACAAAAAAAAAAATCCATTTTAAAACATTTTTTAAAGCGATTCTCTCCGGCGATGACAAAAAAAAATAGAAGAAAACTACCCCGCTTCCAATGTTAAAAAAAAAAAAACATTTAAACATGCTTAATCCCCGTTGATGTTCCAAAAATTACAAAAATATTAATTAGCATTATATGTTCAGAGTAATGAAAAACCCACGAGACACATCGATTACGAGAAATCTCTCTGTATATAATAAAATTACTCTGTATTTCAAATATATGCAACATAAAAAAGCATCGAAGAAATGAGTTAGTTCACTCAAAAAAGAATTTCAGATCAGTAATACAACTGATACTATGTTCGAATTCCCGCCATAGCAGAAGCGTCCTAACACTAGTTCCTGCGAGATAGATTGCGCACTGCAATCGTATGGTTGATGCAAGCTTGCTATATTTTTACTAAGGTTAATCGTTGACGTAGCATTTTAGTTTGCATAAGGCGTTTTTTTTTTGCGACAAAACTAGGTTTCAAGTGGTTTAGATCAATTTAGGATTACATCACTTGACCAAAATAAATTCGGTTTGCTTAGGACGATTTAGATCTTACAAAATGACAGATAGAGTTGTGTACAATTTTATTAAATCTTGTGAAATTGGAAAATGCCAGCACTCGTTGTGAGAGTCACATCTCAACATCATATTAATATCCACAAATTTAACTACATTTTCTTAATATTGGTATTGAAATGAAAAAAAGAAAACATTTTAGGATATCGTATAGTAATGGCTGGGTTGCAAATTGTCTCCAGTAGGTACAATTTCTATCAACACTTCCGTATTGGCGTTGCATTCTTGCACAGTTGAAGAAATTAGTTACTTAACACCAGAGAAGTTATATCATGGTAGTAATCAAGAACTGACTAAAGAAAAAATGTGGTTTAAGTACTGGGGATCGATTCAACGTAGCCGTTTCAATTGTGACAAATACAATAATAAAAGAAATCTATACTTTTATCAAAATTTCACATTTGACCAAAAGAACACCATTGTATTAATATTGTTAATTAATCTTCATCTCCATTAACAATTTAGATGTCACGCACAATTTTAATAAGTAAGTGCTAATTATTGCAGCGACCAATATGCTTATGACAACAGTACTAACATAACCTCCCAAAGTTAACTGGTTCAAACTCTGCTACGGTTAGCGAGTTTGACAAACCAAAGTTCACCGGGTTTAAAGTGACGTTATTAATTTGTCGCCAAAATAACAAACGTCTTGTAACCGCATCAAATTACTTCAAACGCAATCGCTTAAAAAAACGCCTTTTTGGTCAAACACTATTCATGCGTCAATAAAATACTTATGTTGTGCCCTACTGCTTTTTAAATTGCATGCTTGTCACATCTTCCCAATGTATTCCTACCAATTTAGTTATAGCTGTCAACTGTCAAAGGGTTATCTGCATTTGCAGTAAAATGTGGGATTTGCGTTTATACTTGGTATATATTTATTTAAAATAAGTACCTAGTTATTACAACTAAACCATATCGAAACCATTGTGTAAACAATCGAAGGAGTTATAGTTTCGTTAATCGTGTATTCGACGCAAACGCGAGTACAACGGCCATACTCCCGTTAACTTTCGTGCGAGGTGTATAAAATCCATATATTTTTAATGTCATATTCTTTACAGTATTTCGGTTTTAGAGAGTAACGGGTGCTCTAAACATTTATGTTGCAAACATAAGCAAAATTTCATCCATGAGTAAACAAGGAATTTACATCCACTAACCCGAAAACCAAAATGCATATGAAATAAATGTTGTTAAAAATTGATTATTCTACTCATTGTCCAATTGCTTATTGGAAACACAATTTACGACATGCACGAAAACAGTGGTATATACAAATATTGTTTACAGAAGTGGTTCTTTCACATACATTTTTCAGACTAACATAACACATTAAACATTTTGAACAGTGCTTAAAGAAAAAGACATTTTCTATGGTTGAAACGCACATTGTTGTGGTAGATATTATTCGTTCTCAAAGAAAAGGAAGTTTGTACGAAACAATGGATGAAATATGGCAGATCGGAGGATGCATGCAATTGTATAAAGCGGATTGAATTAAATTAGTCTGGAAATTTGACGTATTGGTGTACAACATAATGGAAACGAAATTCAGAAGTAGTAGTAAATCAGAGAGACTGGTTTGGATAGAGAAGAAACTTGCGTACTAATCGTTACTCTGAATACTTTAAGCGATAATGGTCCCGATTAAATTTATTGTACTCACTTGTGCTTTTTTGTTATTTTTTTCCACTGCTATCATGATTAACATACTTTAAATCCTGATTTTCAAAAAGAATCATCACTAATATTAACGGTAAATGTTATTTTTAAGAATTTGTTTATTCACCTGTCAGAAGTATTTGACAGTTAAATAACCTAATAGTTTGTTTACGTTTTGACGAACAGAAAATTTGCAACACGGTCGTGACGTCATAGCAAACTGACTCACGTAGTACCTCGTCTGTGATAATAAATGAACTTATATCAGTGAAACACGTTGTATATGATTCTTTTATTATATTAAATGTTGTATTAATATATTTACGTCACTTTGCAGCAGTAAATTCGAAGAAGTGACGGAAGTTCTCGACGACGGATTACCGGAACCAATACCCGGCAGCAGTCACTCCTTATTTTCGGACAGCCTAGCCGAACAAGATACCATACTAGAAATATGACCAAAATCTGGACATCGGCCTCCCGATCTGTATTGGCACATCGTCGACTCCGGACGTCAGAGCTTACCCGAGAACAACAGCGTGCCAATTAGAGCAAATTAATAATTGAATGACGTGACTGACAACATATGTCAGATCGATAATTTAAATGAAACGAACTGTACAACAAAGTACTTACATACTGATGTATAAAGCCAGAAATAAATAGGAGAAAACCTTGCCTCTATTATATTGTTTAAATCTAATTCACATCGCCACACAAAACAACACACCCATTACGATTTATAACGAAGAAGACGATGAGAAAATTAATAGAATCAAATCGCCCAAATCGTAGAAAACGTTGCAATGTTGCAAGAGATCAGTTTGTGTATTCGTACACGATGCAATTGATCCAACTAATGCTGCTTTAAATACAGGTTCAATTAAATAAAATCACTTGGTCGATTCAAATATCAATTATATACAGGGAGACGTAAGCCAAAAAATAACGATAAAAATAGTTCAATTCGGAATACTCTTTAATAATCCAGTATTACTAACTTACCCGGTGGCTTAACGTACTTACATTAAGAGCATTGGCAGATTGGGACCACTAGACAAGGATAAAATACACAGATAGAGCTTAGAGATGAGCAATGTTCAGATCACATGGAGCCGCCATTTTGATGTATGACAGGTCGTGAAAAAAATAATTTAAATAAAACAAGGACGTAATGGTAATATTTTAAAAATAAAATAAATAAATATACTTCCTTTTGACACTAGTATTATACTATATACATACAAGAAAATAGTATTTTACTGCTAGAAAGACATTACATTGATATTCATTTTTATTTATTCAAATGTATAAGCTAATACACTAATACTTGGAATTTGAAGTTTTTAGGTTATTTCATATTTCTGGGGCATAGTAAATACACATTATGTCATATGAGAATTTCTTTATTGGTGGCTAAACAATATAGGTTTGTTTAATTTTTTTTCTTACTAATTCGACTTACAGTTCTTGTGTTAATTTCACCAAACTATGAAGCCGTATTTTACAATAGCACTCAATAATCACTTTTTTTAATAAGATCGGATGTTCTTCAAGGAACTGTCTGCGATGTGCTGAAATTACCAATACATAGATCAGCTGACTATTAATCCATCTGAAATAGAATACATGTCATGTCTATGTTTTGTGTCAACAGTGCAGAAATACCTTTATTCCTTCATTGCGACAGTGTATATTTATTTTCTCTCAGATTCTTTGCAGCAGACGTTAACTACAACAAGCACTCTTCACAAAGGAGAATGCAATAATTATACCACATGCCCATAACAAGTAGATTATAGTTGGCTCTTACTGATGGAAACTGATGTTGTCATCAGGGGATACCAATCTATGGATGCTTTTACATCCCGGTACACAGCAAGACATTCTACAACATAAACGCTAATTCACATCTAATTATTCACAGTGATAATACCACACACTTCACTAAATGTTCTTGGTTCTCTTAACACTTAAACTCTCTTAAAATATTTAAAAAAATGGTCCAACGAAATAAATTATTTACTAACAACGTATTATTTAATAATTCAACTACACTTTAATAAACTACTAATTACTAAACAACTTTAATCGAAATAATAGTATAACAAATATATAAAAACACGAATAACCTTAAAAACAATGCGTTTTATAAACCTCCCAAACAAAACTACTACAACAACAGCTGATCTATACATCAAAATGGCGGTTTCTATACAATCTGAAAGTTCGCGAATGCGCAAATGGTCTAATACTCTTTCTAATAGTTATATTCTTGTCTATGGATTGGACACATTTTTTTATCTTTCTTACTATCATTTATGTTACGAAACTTTATGTATATCAAAAGTAACTTTTCAAATGCCTTTTTTTCTAACACATATTTAAAAAAATAATAATCTGTGTTTAAAGTTTCATTGAGTGAAATGTATATAGGCTTGTGATTTTGTAAATGTTCTTATATATAAGTGGAAATAAAGTAAATAAATCTATGTAAAAAAAAAAAGATATAGTATTATTAAGAAAAGAAGTCACATTATTTATAGGTGTAAATCAAAATGCCACGAAATGGTAAATAAATATATATAAAAATATATTGTACTTATTGTGAAATTTTATATGAAATATAAAATTATATATATATAATAAGATGTAAACATATATAGAGACTAATATGGCGTCTATTAAATTTTCAACAAATTTTATTTTATATTGTTTATTGTAAATCTCTTGTTGCATTATTAGTAAGATTAGTATAAACGTGCAAAGTACGAATAAAAAACGAGAGAATACATACAAAATATGCTATTAAATAAATGATTTATGTCTGAAATAAAAAAATATCACTTCACTAAATTGAAATATTTTACAAAATGTTATAAATACATAACTTCATCCTTCTTTATTTAAGTTACTAAAAATGTTTGTAGATATATCTTGAATGTTCTTTATATAAAAACACTTGGAGTTTGGACTTGACAAAACAATTCCTTTTGAAAACTGAAAATTAATTAATTGGTTTTATAAAACAGTCTTAAAGCATTCTTTGTATGTATTCTTATTGATATAATTTGTTGCAAAGTATCTGTTACGTGTTCTGTTAAGTTTATTCGATTGTAAAAGGGTTTTAAGATAATTTCAATAAAAAAAACACATAAAATCACATTTTGTTGCTTTATTTACCTCAACGCAGAGAGCATTGTATTATACATTTCAAGTTATCATTTAAAATACTTACCACGAATATATCAGGATTGTGCAAATAAATGTCAAGCAGCCAATACCATATCTGGATTTTTATAGTAGCAGATAAACCCACATCTTTTACATCTTGCAATATTATGTTATTTGCTACATTTCCATTATGCAGTTTTAAATACTATTTCTAAACTTTTTGAATCCATCGTCGACTTACCAGTTAAATCCCTCAAATTCCAAGCCAGTTCATTATGATGCACGAACGATTATTAATAAATTACAAAAAGAAACACCAAAGGTAGTGTTTGGACATAATCGAATGACGGAAAATTAATGATAAATTATTACAATCATTTAAGTATTGATCATTGGATTACTGAAATCTTTCAATTATGCTTAATACCATTTGGAAAAAAAGAATGTGTATTCAGTATATTTTCATTTAAAATAGTTACGTTAACTACTGATTCCTGCTTACCACAATGTCCAAGTAGAGCCATCTGTAGTCCAATCTCCATTAACTAAAATATAGAACGATCTGCAGAGTTCCAACTTCAGAGCTTTTCTAGGAGACTGTAAATAAAACTTCAGAAAGAGAATTACGAATAAATTTTAACAGAAATATTAAAACTTATTCGTACATCTACAGTTAAGATTTCATTTAAAATATTTTAGAAAATACGACAATATAATACACAAAAACAATGTAATTTACATTACAGGTCGCTTTATATTTTAGTTGATTTGTAACCCCGGGAGATGGCAGAGTACAAAATAATTTAAAATAAAAAGATAGTGCAGATTACAAAATCACTAGTAAATTAAGAATAATCCTCTTATAAACATACTTTGCTTCTTAATTATAATGCATGAATTTACACATGATTTAGCAATAATTTTTATATGAACGCGCGTGCGCTTCAACAATTCCGTGACAAATAACCTCATTTATAAGTCAATTTTTAATGTCAGATTTGAAGCATTACTTGTTTATTCAATAAATACATTGAAAATTCCAGGTGTATAAATAGATTCGGCCCTCTAATCGATACGTTAAAGAGATCATAACGATGTGCAAGTGACGATAATCTCATCGGGACCCTGTGGAACTGAAAAAAAAATAATCTTACGCTTATCACTGTATTATTGTTGGTAAATAGACAATTCTAGAAGCAAGGTAAATAGCTATATCTACGAATCGGTGCTCGTCTTTCTAGAAAGAAATGACATTCGCACGAGGCACGTCCAGAAGGTGAAATGTTCGCTTGGGGAAGCACCATACATGGGGAGTTGGGTCTCGGTGGTATTGAGGACGAACATGTACTCACTCCGAGGAATCTGGATTGGTACAGGGCCGGCGATGTGACACAGGCGGCATGCGGCACGAATCACACGCTCCTTCTCACCAACGATGGCAAGGTGTATTCGTGCGGTAGCAACGATTATGGGCAATTGGGACACGATCAACCGAGGAAAAGGCCACGTATGTCATGTTTTAGTATGTTGAGCTTTTAATTAGTGTTATGTTAACCGTGTATCTTGTTATATTTTTCGAAATTTATTAGTGTGTGAGTGTGTTTGTGAATATTTGTATTACATATTTCGATTGGGAGGAATTTTAAGGTTATGTTATACAACATTCTGGAAATGTTCTAAAAAATTGGAGAGGGATTTATAAAGTTTAAATCTTCATGGTAACAATTTAACTCTACTGAAATAAGGTGTTTGTGCTGTGATTTATTTTCTAAAAAAATTTGCAAAAACAATTAAATTCATATTATGAAATAACTTGAAATTATCAAAAAAAAAAAACCAATAGATTAGATTATAAGGGCTTTAAAACATTATTTTTATTCATGAGATGTTGCAAAATGTGATGCTAGTTTTACTTTTAATTAATTGTTGACGAGTTTCCAAGAACCCTTGCCTTTTTATATTATAATCTTAGAGCTTTTATTTGATAAAAATACTTACTTTTCCAGCAGTGAAAGTTAAATCGAAAATAAATGTTTTTATGTGGTCATTTATTGTAACTCCACACAGTGTATAATTTTATGGAACTGTGAGTCACTAAATTAGTAATCTCCACCCATAATTGTTGCACACAATAATATACTTTTTTTTACAATACAATTAAACTTGTTTATATAATTTTTTTGAATATGTTGAATTATTTTTAGTTTACTGTTTGGTTTTGGTTAAAAAAAATGAAAATTGAATATCTATATACTGCAACTTCGGGCGTCCCTCAAGGGTCAAACCTTGGCCCACTACTGTTTAATATTTATATTAACGACCTGCTGTTATAGTTCATTTACTATAACAGACGAGGTATTACCTGAGTCAGTTTGCTATGACGTCACGACCGTGTTGCAAATTTTCTGTTCGTCAAAAAGTAAACAAACCGTTAGGTTATTTAACTGACAAACACTTTTGACAGGTGAATAAACAAACTCTTAAAAATAACATTTACCGTTGATATTAGTGATGATTCTTTTTGAAAATCAGAATTTAAAGTATGTTAATCATGATAGCAGTGGAAAAAAATATAACAAAAAAAGCACAAGTGAGTATAATAAATTTAATCGGGACCATTATCGCTTAAAGTATTCACAGTAACGATTAGTATCAAGTTCTTCTCTATCCAAACCAATCTCTCTGATTTGCTACTTCTGAATTTCCTTTCCAATATGTTGTACACCAAGTACGTCAAATTTCCAGACTAATTTAATTCAACCCGCTTTATACAATTGTATGCATCCTCCGATCTGCCATATTTCTTCCATCATTTCGTAACAAACTTCTTTTTCTTTGAGAACAAATAATATATACCACAACAATGTGTTTCAATCATAGAAATGTATTTTTCTTTAAGAGCACTGTTCAAAATGTTTAATGTGTTCTGTTAGTCTGAAAAATGTATGTGAAAGAACAACTTTTGTAAACAATATCTGTGTATACTCACTGTTTTTGTACATATCATAAATTGTGTTTCCAATAGCACATTGACAATGAGTAGAATAATCAATTTTTACAACATTTATTTCGTATGCATTTTCGTTTTGGGTTAGTGGATGTAATTTCTTGTTTACTCATGGATGAAATTTTGCTTGTGTTTGCAACACGAATGTTTAGAACACTCGTTACTCTATAAAAACGAAATACTGTAAAGAATATGACATTGAAAATATATGGTTGTTCTCGCGTTCTGCGTCGAAATACACAATTAACGAAACTATTAACTCCTTCGACTGTTTACACAGTGGTTTCGGTATGGTTTAGTTGTAATAACTACTTATTTTAAATAAATATATACCAAGTATAAACGCAAATTCCCACACTATACTGCAAATGCAGAATATAACCCTTTGACAGTTGACAGCTATAACTAAATTGGTGGGAATACATTGGGAGGATGTGACAAGCATGCAATTTAAAAAGCAGTATAGGCAACATAGTATCTTTAATTGAACATGAATAAGTTATATGTTAGTTGGCTATTTTAATAATATGGTATTGCATGGCCCGAATTTGCAAGTAATGACGTACCTCGTCTGTTATAGTAAATGAAGTATAGCACTTGAAAACCGTGTTTCTGCTTATGCAGATGACTTAAAAATCTTTGGCAAGGTTTCTTCAATCTCCGTTTGTGAAGATATGCAGCTAGATCTGTGTGTTTATTAATAACTGGTGCCAGAAAAAAACAAGATCAAGATCAGCACTCATAAGTGTGCAGTAGTAACTTATACGACGACCAAGAAACCGCTGATTTTTGATTACTTTATTGAGCAATTCGCTATTCCAAGGCTTACGCAGGTCAAAGATCTAGGAGTTATATTCGATCAACGACTTCAGTTTTCTGAACATATTCTGTAACACGTTTGTACATTTGCGTCACGTTCACTGAGTTTCATTATTAGGACTTGCAAACACTTTAACAACTTGGAAACACTGAAGAAGCTTTTTTATTCATTAGTTCGAACGTAGCTCGAATATTCCTCGATTATATGGTATCCTTACTACACCTATCAAATTTTGCAAGTGGAAAAGATACAAAGACGTTTTCTAAAATATTTATCATTAAAAAAGACGGGTATATCTCCTGTTCGTAGTACATATTATCAAGAGCTGCTAGAAGAGTATAATTTTCAAAGTCTTTCCGTTCGACGTGAGTCAGTCAGCGCTAAATTTATGCTGAAACTAATAAGTAATAATATAGATGCACCCAATATTTTAGCCAAATTCGCCGATTCATAGTTCCCACGCATGATATTTGTTCAACGGTCACTTTCTTGACACCCACAGCCAGAACAAATGTTCTAATGAAGGCTCCTTTGACTCACATGACCAGGAATGCAAATAATATGTATACCTTTCCCTTCCACCGTCTCCCTTAGTTCCATTAAATTCTTATACGTATCTTTTTTCCAAGTTTTTGTATTTTTTTATTATTTCACACTACAAATCGTATCTATTTAATAATTAGTTTTACGCACTCTCTGTTTTATATTGTCCTATTAGTGGTTAATTCTGTTGGGCAATAAAGATTTTTATTATTATTCGGAAATCCAAAGAAACTGCGACCATAGTTAACATCAGAATTTATTTTGCAAGAGCGAATGGCACAATAGCATGATGCCCATCGGCGTCTTTTTTCACGGTTATTGCACTTAAACCTAACAATATAATATATAACAAAGTATGTAAATGTTATGACCACTAACCTTACCTTTTAGGCCGGTTTTACATTATACTTAATTTAGTATGAAACTTTGATATAAATTTTCTATTAAATATTTCAAAGAGTATCATACAGAAAAATTTATTTATAAATTTCGTACGAAATATTGTACTAAATATTTAGAACCTGTTCTATTTTCTCATTAATTTTACAAAGGAAATATGCGGTGCGCAATATGTGAATTGTTGGTTAAGTTCCGAGTAGACAATAGAATACACGTTGTCAGTACTATACAGATCGCTCAAGGAAAGGCATAAGGAAGCTCTGTTGTCTATCGTATATCGCTGTATCAACATCCATTTTAGAATAATGTCATGGTCATGTCAGCAGGTTGAATTGTTGATTGAGTATTCAAAACTACCCTAAATAAAGTTAAAATTGATTGATTCTATAACAATTTGTTGAACATACTCAGTTTTATAATCTATAAAAAAAGATAGATACATACAAAAAATTGCATTTTATTTTTAGAATTATATTTCATCCCTAAATTGTCTTGCAAAATTAGCAGATCTATTGCCACTTGGTCGTTGCACCTTACCAAAATTTCAACATTTTCCTCTGCAACTTCATCTATATCGATGTAGCTTAAGTTTTTAGTAGAACACTAGAAATAAGCTAATAATCACCATCTGACTATTTGCGCCTTTATAATTGAAGACGTAAAATCTATCAGATCCAGGTCTATCCACGTCCGTCAAGATCACCTAAACAATGAGGAAATTGCCAAAGTTCATCAAATTGTTCGATAATGGACCGTCAGTCCTTAATCCCGAATTTAATAAATTTAGAATGCATCTTCCTTCAGATCACATACTTATCCAATTTTTACATAATATTTACGGGACTAGCTATCATAGTTACATTTAAAGATGATAGCCATAACAGCAATACTTCTTGGTCAGCCATTTTACGGTAATATTAATCCTTTTCATAACTTTTTTCACACTAAATTTTTTACTTTAAATATCAAACAGACATATTCAAATATTTTGTACCCATTTTAAGATGTAATTTTTTTTATGTATGATATATGCAGGTAAATTTCTTTATAAATTCAAAATAAAATTTTATACAAAATTTCATACTAAATTAAGTGTAATATAAAACGGGCCTTACACAAAGCACCTTAGTTCATTAATTGTTTTTAAAATTGCCGGCGTAATTTAAAACTAATAACATACCTACAATAAATAAATAAAACAAGTAACTCATGCAGATTAAACAGAGGAGTAAACTAATTTATGTAGGTACCAATGTAAACAATAATAAACCGCCCTATTGGGAGGCTGTTCTTTGAAGTGAAGTTAGGCTTAGAAAATAAAACTCTAATGACTCATCCATTGTCCTTACTGTTTATACGGTCTTTGTACTTTTCCGCTGACAAATCCGTGCGAATTGGAATGAAACAGATTGAATGGATTTTACAAAACTATATTTTCATTTAAGCCGGCAGTACGGCTGAGAAGGAAGGGTGCATCATTGCCAATCTTGAAAGTCAAGCAGCAATATGCGATACCGGTTGTTGGTTGGGTCACCATTCGGACAACACTTCTCAGTGGCTCGGTGTGTTCCGGCACTCTAAGCCAAGGGTCTTCAAGGCCTGTAGTGCTGAGTTATTATTATTATTATTATTATTATTATTATTATTTTCATTTAAACTATTTTAGCTACCGTAGAAATCAAATTGATAGAACGAAAGCTAGCAGCATCATTTGAAGTGTTTAAGTTTGGGAAACAGTCAAGGTTGAAAGACAAATCAATGAAGTATATAAAGGACTAACAATACTGATTTCAGAATATAATATTTATAATATTTGGTTAATAGAAAATGAAATACTTAATTTGTTTTTGATTATAATTCTTTCATGATCATTCTTCAATACAGGGATAACAAAAAAACCTTTTCATAAATCATTTTTGCAGAATTAAAAAGTCAATTGGGAAGCTTCAGCCTGTATCTACGTAAGGTGCAATGTGCATTCGAGATGTGAATCCTAAATTCTCATAATTATAATCTCTGGCCTTGCGTTTCCTTTGCAGAACTGGTTAACGGTTTGGACGCGCAGAATATATGCCACGTGGCGTGTGGAGCGTCACATTCCTTGGCCTTGAACCAGTGGGGTCAGGTTTTCGTCTGGGGTTCGGACGCTCGTGGCCAATTGGGTCTGCAACTGGGTTCCGAATCCGTTCAACAAGTTCCTAAGATACTCAAAGCCCTAGCGGCTTATCATGTCGTCCAAATCGCTTGCGGGGAATATCATAGTATCGCCCTGACTAATAGTAAGCCGTAGATAATCGTTTAACTCTGGATTTCCAAGGCTACTTTGGTCGAACATCTTTACCGAGGTTTGAAAATCCAGGGTTAAACGATATTTTCATCAAAGTTATTTGTTTGGTATAATTCCTTTTTTTAATTGTATTTTAATAGAAATTGTGCTTAAAAAATGTGGTGGTTGCAAATTTTGTGATTACTGTAAATCTGTAAGCATCGATAATACATGCTTACAATCTTACAGATGCTACAAATATGCACAGAACTCCAACATTCATTATTAGAGACCGGATTATATGCAAAGAAAAACTGGAATATATGCGCATATATATGCATCGACTTTTGACAATATGCAACATTTTTACATAAAATAAATAAGAGCAGAAATTTAAACATTAACTTAATTGCACAAAATTTATTCACAACATATTTCTAAAACAATTTAGAATTAAATGTTTTTCAAAATTGTATTAAAGAAAGTTTTGTCTTCTATCAGAATACATATCTTTCGAAATAGAAAAGCTTCTTTCAACATCCACAGATGTAATTGGTGCATTTTTTAACTTTGCAATACATTCTAAACTAAAATTAAAGTCGAAATCGTTTACTGTTTCACCTTCCAAAATTTTCTTAACTTTCTTCAATTTTAAATACCCCGCATTTTTATTTATTACTTTTTTAAATTTATCGTATATAGAATTACCTATTGTACCCTTAATCGTCTTATATAGCTTATCAAATTCGTCTACTATTTCGACTGATTCCGAGAGCGACATCCCTTGCGTTTCTAGATTACGAATGGAACTCGAAACAAAACTATATTTTTTTTCAAGAATTACATTTTTTATTTCTTCAAAATTATCGGCGAAAAAAATTGTAGCCTCTAACCATGTACCCCGTCTCGTAATAATCGGATCAGGAGGCAACTTAACACCGGGAAGTCGCTCGTTATAAAATTGGATTCGTAAAGGTGCTTTTAAAAATACTTTTTTGACATTGCTAATTAAATCATTAATCAAAGGGAATTGATTCCTAATGTCTTCGGCTACACGATTGAACCCATGAGCTAAACAAGTGGTATGAATAATGTTACTATAAAAAGTTTTGAAATTTTGCGGGGCTTTTATCATGTATGGTGCAGCGTTGGACAACATTAGTAAAATTTTTTCACAAGGTATACTTCCAGGTAAAAAGAAATTTGATAAACCTTCTTGAACGAGTTGAGCAATTGTCACATTATTTGTTTTTTGAAGTTCTTTACAATAAATTAATATGTTTTACCTACAATATCTTATGAAGAATTCCTTAATTAACAAATGGGCAGTATAACGGCCACACTTATCCGTACTTTCATCTACCATGATATAAATAAAATTATTCCCTACCAATTGTTGAATTTCTGCTATTGTTTGCTGGTAACAAGATGTGACATAATTTTTTCGTAAGGTACTTTCGCAGGCATATTATGTTTGCAATATTTTTTGCAGAAATGATTTCAAATTAACATCGTTTAATCTTGCTAATGGTATGTTAGACGAAATTAATGCGTTACACAGATCCGTATTATATTCTTCTTGTTCTGAGTTTCGTGAAGTTGATGCTATACATTGACGTATAGATTGCTGCACACATGCGGATCGCTTTAGTTTTTCACATTTCCAATATGTGATTGAGTTTTAGCGTGTTGATTCAATCAGGTATTTTCTCTCAGAAGACATCTACAACAACAATTGTCATTTTATATCAAAAGTTAAAGAATTTAAAAACAATTGTAAAGCTTTTAGTACCAGTATACTGCAGGCTCGACAAAATATTTTATCGCCATCCTTTACCAGTTCAGGATATGGCTTAATCCATAAAGAAATTTTGTTCGCTATACTCATTGTATGTACGCACAGTATTTAAAACGTAACACATTACATGTTGTTTCGCACAAAGATATTCAATGAATGAATAGTTTATTTGGGAATTAATAATAATAAAACGTATTTACCACATCCCTTCTGCTAGGCGAAATTAAACACGTGCAGTTCTTGGAAAAAAGTATTAGAGAAATTAATGTAAAAGATTTATCGTTCTGAGAATTGTCGGTTGTCGATCTACTTTCGGAATTATTAGGAATTTTTACTAATAGAAAGGATAAGAAAAAGCTTAAATATGCAATATATGCAACTTTTGTAAAAATATGCATAGAAATGCCTAAATATGCAATATATCCAATCACTAATTAACGCTAATTATAGTATAATACGTTTACATATAGACTATAATTAAAGATATGCAAAAAATAAAATATATGCACTTTGCGTATAATCCGGTCTCTATTCATTATAATGTTCAATATCGATTGTGCTTCTCATTGTCTTTAAACCAGTATTAGGACTCCCTATGTTTATTTCCAATAGTTTTTAAGTTATTTGTTTTTTTTTTGGTGGTGTAAGTAAATTATCATTACCTAACCTTAATTTAATCTAAGTGGTTGGCCTTTTAACGTGTATCTTGTTAGTACTATGAAGGCATACTCATTGCAAAACAGAACGGATATGATTTTAGTTATTGGCGAACAAACTTTGTGAGTTTTACTTGTCCGTAATTTTGTTATCTTTCACATTGGTTTAATTAATTAATTTTATTGTTCCAAGAAACTTTATTTTTCACAATTTATATGAATATCATAAACGCTAAGAAGTAAATACAAACTAACCAAAATATTTTTGTATAAGAGGATGGAAACAAAGGATTTTGATTGATAAAATAAAGGAACATAAAAAATAAACGAAAAAGCACTAGCATTCAACATAATTGCCATTTTCTCTCTCTCTAAATACTATTTTAACGTTCCTCAGCATAGTTTTTTTGTGGTGTTATTGAGCTGAAAGCGTTTCTATTCTCATATAAATTAAATATTTTTCCATTGTGATTTTTGGTGGTTGTGCAAACCATAGAAGAAATCGCCACTGATAGAGATTAAAATACATTCGTAACGAAGTTGGCAGATCCTCATTCTAGTGCATAATCCCAAAAGCAAAAAGGAATTATATCAAATAAAGAAAAAAAAATCATAGAAGGAATTTGAAAGTCACTCGACCCAAAACCAAAATCATTTATGCCATTTCAGACGGCGAATTGTTCGCCTGGGGAGCCAATTCGGACGGTCAACTAGGCATTGGTACGGTAACGTCCCAAGAGGCCAATCCCACTGTGATAGGATCCCTCTCCGGGATTCCCATAGCCTACATAGCGTGCGGCGGAACTCACACGTTTGCCTTATCGAAATCGGGAGCTGTTTTCGGCTGGGGTACGTCTCTGCTTTCACTCCTTCCTCCGATATCTAGCTCTTACAGACTCTCTCTCTCTCTCCTTCTCTTAAGGTAAGAACACCCTAGGACAGCTAGGTCTGAACGACACCAATTCTAGATCGTATCCGTGCCAGTTAAGGACTCTGAGGAACATCAAAGTGAGATACATCTCGTGCGGATACGATTTCTCATCGTTCCTGACCATAGATGGCGGTTTATTGACGTGCGGCGCAGGAATGTACGGACAGTTGGGTCATGGCAACCTAACTAATGAGATTTTACCGCGACAGGTGAAGACTTTATTGTTATGTTGACGTACGATCAAAATTACAGCGAGTTAGACGTTTTGCAAACCTGTTCCAGCTTTTGCCTCATAATAAAATGTTATTGTCTTGTTCCTGATTTACCCCTCGAGGGTTGAATTATCTTGGATGTATGTACACGCAAGCGTAAAGTTGTTAAAGCAGGTTTCTTGGGCAAATTGCCCAGGTAACATGGTGACACGTGAAATGGCGTTTATCAGACGTCAATATCACGTAATAGACGTCATATTGACGTCCATTAAATGTCATTTCACGTGATAGACGTCATATTGACGTCTATTAAATGTCATTTCACGTGATAGACGTCATATTGACGTCTATTAAACGTCATTTCACGTGATAGACGTCATATTGACGTCCATTAAGCGTCATTTCGCGTGATAGACGTCATATTGACGTCCATTAAACGTCATTTCATGTTATTTGTGTGGTGTTTACTTTTCCAGAGAATTTTTTTTGTCTTTTAGCAATATTAGGGCAACTGAGTTATTGAAATAGGATTTTTGTTGCTTACACCCCCAGAAGTAGTTTGACTATTCTTCACTATTACCATCGTTTGTTGGCTGTTGAAGATTGCTTTCAATTTTGTTTTGTCCGCCGAAAAATGTCATTCTCATGGCTCTCTTTGAAGAAAGATTCAATGTGATACTTGAGATTTTCGTTTCATGTTATAAAATTATTTTTAATTCTACAGAATGGTTTTTTTTTTTCATTATTGGCATGGGGATTTAAATGAAGAAAGATTTGCATCTTTATATATACAGTGTGAGTCGTTAAGCACGGGCAAACAATATTAAAAAACTGTTTTTTCTATCTTTACAAACATTTGCTTAAATAGTCAAAAGCGTATTTGAATTATACAGTCTGGGTCGTTAAGAATGAAAAATCCGGAAACTGGGAATAGTGGAGCCTAAAACATGAGGATTGAGCCAACATCCCTTATGCAAATGTTGCTCGTTTAAGATATACAGGATGTTTAAGTTAATAATTTTATTTTTAAATTTCCCCAATAATTCAGCAGGTTTTCATAGAATCAACGTAAAAATTGGTATTCCTCCATTTTTCAGTGTGATAAATCGGAATTTGTCATCACTTTTACCGTTGCTCATAGAGGGCGCTAATTACACTTGCCGATGTATGGTTGGTACAAATAGAAAAACAGTTTTTTAATATTGTTTCTAGGGAATTCAGTGTGAACGACATCTGGTTAAATTTGGAATTTTGCTTTAGTATTTTTTAGTTAGGAAGCAAAGCGTGATTCAATTTTTTAAATGGAAACCATAGTTGGGTATGACATATTCTAATAGTGATTTTTTTCTGCATCTTTTTCTGATGTATGGTATCGTGTCTTAGGCCGGTTTTACATTATACTTGATTTAGTATGAAACTTTGATATAAATTTGCTATTAAATATTTCAAAGAGTATCATACAGAAAAATTTATTTGTAAATTTCGTACGAAATATTGTACTAAATATTTAGAACCTGTTCTATTTTCTCATTAATTTTACAAATGAAATATGCGTGCGCAATATGTGAATTATTGGTTAAGTCCAGTGGGATAGGTCGGCGTTTGTCGTACTATACAGATCGCTCAATCTAAGTTGACATAGACAACGCCAAAAATACACGATGTAGTTTGTAGTTGAGTCAAAGCATAAGGAAGTTCTGTTGTCTATCGTATCCATTTTAGAATAATGTCGTGGTCATGTCAGCAGGTTGAATTGTTGATTGAGTACTCAAAACTACCCTAGATAAAGTTAAAATTCATTGATTGTATAACAATTTGTTGAACATACTCAGTTTTATAATCTATAAAAAAAGATAGATACATACAAAAAAATGCATTTTATTTTTAGAATTATATTTCATCCCTAAGTTGTCTTGCAAAATTAGCAGATCTATTGCCACTTGGTCGTTGCACCTTACCAAAATTTCAACATTTTCCTCTGCAACTTCATCTATATCGATGTAGCTTAAGTGTTTAGTAGAACACTAGAAATAAGCTTATAATCACCATCTGAAGGTCTAAGTACAACTAGACTATTTGCGCCTTTATAATTGAAGAAGTAAAATCTATCAGATCTAGGTCTATCCACGTCCATCGAGATCACCTAAACAATGAGGAAATTGCCAAAGTTCATCAAATCGTTCGACAATGGACCGTCAGTCCTTAATCCCGAATTTAATAAATTTAGAATGCATCTTCCTTCAGGTCACATACTTATCCAATTTTTACATAATATTTTACGGGACTAGCTATCATAGTTACATTTAAAGATGATAGCCATAACAGCAATACTTCTTGGTCAGCCATTTTACGGTAATATTAATCCTTTTCATAACTTTTTTCACACTAAATTTTTTACTTTAAATATCAAACAGACATATTCAAATATTTTGTACCAATTCCAGTTGTATTTTTTTTATGTATGTCATGCAGGTAAATTTCTTTATAAATTCAAAATAAAATTTTATGCAAAATTTCATACTAAATTAAGTATAATGTAAAACGGGCCTTATTGTCTATACTAAATAATCACCAATTCATTTAAATTGATTAAGAAGTGTACTGTTTTCACGCCATTTTGACCATTTCATCCACCAATCAAATCAGCTAAAGAGAAAAATAATAATTGATGAGCCACTTGAATCTATCTTCTCGAAGAAAGTCAAATTGAAGCCACCTTCATCACTATTCATCAAGAAACAAGGTTTGCAACCATTTCAACTATTGCGAGTACTCGAATGTCTATCAGAGAATCGAAATTCTGTCCTAACAGTGTGAAGCACACCCTGAATGGCCCTCAACTTAACACGTTTTTCAGCAATTAATTAATACCCTTTAACCATTTACTTAAATAAATAAAAAAACATTATTACAGTATGTACTTCTTTCCAGCTCGTTCATCCATCTTTCTAATCTATTCTTTAATTTATCAATTTGGTTACATCTAACAGAATCCTCACGAAGTGTTCATTAATTTCAAAGGTCTTAGAATTGATGGGATCGATCATAACGCAAATCACTTGCGGTCGTCAACACACTCTCGCATTGATACCATCCAGAGGGCGCGTCTATAGTTTCGGTTTAGGGGGTGCCGGACAATTGGGCGGAAGAAAACCGGTGAATTCACCCACGCCGCAAGTAGTACTGGGTCCCTGGATATCCCCTAGCGGCACTTCAGTCATCCCAGACACCACCAGCAGTCACGCTGTGAAAAGAATCTTCGCTAGGAGGCGATCACTGCTTCGCCATCGTGGGGGAAGCCAACTCCAGCACGCCCTTCGACTCTAGATACTACGTACCCACCACGCAGATTCTCACACTCGATTTGGAGTTGATGGGCGCTTGCTCCATCATCCCCGCCGGTGGCAACATCGATTTGGATATCTTGAGCGCCGTAGAGACGATCTTCAAAAGCCTTTCGTGCCTTAACGGTTCGTTCTTGTTGCCCAACGACGGGCATTATTATTGCACGAGTAAACATCACGGCGTGGACGTCATCTTGGCGGAAAGGATCTTCGGAATGGTGGCCAAGCTCGAGAACGACTCTCTAAGGAATCTGGTTTGGACTGCCCCCATGATTGCCCTAGGGATGTTTGCTATTTAGATTTCTTCTTGTTCTCAGATATGGAATTGCATAACGGACGAACTTCTGCGTAAATTATCCGCTTCGCCTCCTGACGTGGAGGTCTTAAGGGTTTACGTCTCTCTGCCCTTGTACCACGAGTTCTACAATCCGAAGCAACATCTCAGATTGCATAAGCCGTTCGCCAGCGCGGTTTTGGGTTTGAAGGCTCAAGCTAATCGCGTCATATGCTCTTGGTGGAGTTCGATGACCAGCGATTACTTCGAGAAGCTGGTTGTGATATTTAAGGGGGTGGCGAATTACATCTTGAGGAATATGAAGATTCCCGAGGATAAGGTAATAAATTTTTCTGTTTCCTTTAAATAATGCTATAGTATTTTTTTTGTGAGCGCCGTCTGACCTAAGTCTCTGGAAACACTACAGCCTCTTGGCTTTTTGTATTTAATCTTTCATTTTTTTACTCATTATATCAGCCTGTTGCAATGGTTTTAATACGTGTTATTAGGTTAAATTAAATTTTCTCCTTAATAGGCTTATTCTAAAAAACACTAAATGTCGAAACGTCGATAATTTAATTGTTTTAATTAAAGAAAAAGCTCTGCAGGCCTAGTGACCCTTGGCTCCGAGATCTTTCACTCTTGCTTTCCACCTTCCTCTATCCTTTGACTCATTTTGCCAGTCCTTCACTCCCACTGCCCTCAAATCTTTTCTAGTCTCATCCAGCCATTTTATCCCCGGTCTTCCTCTTCTCCTTCTTCCTCCATCGGCACCCTTTAGCACTCATTTAACCCATCTATCCTCTGTCATTCTGCCTATACAGGGTGTATCAGATATAGAGATAAATATGATAATATGTAGCAGCTGTAATCATATACGATCAAAAAGTCTCAATGCACAGGGGGTCTATCTGTAAGCATTGATGAGAAAAAAAATATTTTATAAATGCCGTGGGCTAGAGCCGCACCTGTGCCCAACCTAAATGCTGTCCCGAGTATACCCCCACATGCCACTATCATTCAGCCATTACCGCTGTTAGTTTTGTGTTGATCGTCGCTTGGAGTGCAAGCCACTTCGAACATTTTATTTAAATTCTTCCCGTCTCGAAAAGACGATCCTTTTCAGGACCATCATGATTTCATATAAAGAAAATCGAAGCTTGATGCATCGGCAAAAGCGCGAGATTGTAGAGATTCATTTTCGCGCGACATCATAGTAAAAAGGCGTGTTTGCAAATTTTTTGTATCTACATTTATTTCTGTGTAATTCGTTTGAATTCATTTTGCGTTATATGATTAAATAAATCCAAAAGAAATAACTCAGATTCATGTGGTACCGTTTATTAACAACTAACTCTCGATTCGACAAAGCAAAAGAAAAATATTTACGTTTTTGTAACTACTGAAGTCGCATATCCGGTGAAACTCGAACGTTTTATCAGGATATTAAAAACAATACTTTGTAGACTTACGTAGAATGCTCTTAACAAAAAAGGAATGTTTATTTTATAAATCTCAGCTTTGCTATTTTTACAAGGGCCTTTATTTATTGACGTTAAATGAACTTACGGCATACCATTAAGAATAATACTAAATGAGTGCAATGTATTTATACATAATACCACGTTTAGCGAGTGCTTAACACGACGTTTCCTTGCATCAGGCCCGGACTAAAGAATTTTTGGTTCTAAGTTTTACTTTTTTTTTTATTCTTTAATGATGAAATCCGGTTTCGGTGGGTTTGTGCTTTATATATCGTGTAGTTAACACCCAAGCAAAATTTACTTTTTTATTTGATCCACCCTCTGTGCCCCAGCCATCTCGCCCTCTGCATCCTAATTACTTGGTAATACTTGGCATCTTCTACATTTCTGTTATTTGTCTGTTTGTTCTTCTGAAAATTTCGCGATCTTTGACTCCCCCATATATCTTCTGAGAATTCTACTCTCCCATATTTCTAATTTCTCTTGTTGTTTCTTATTCATAGTCCAAGTTTCGCAGGCGTATGTGACTGTAGGTCTTATTATTGTTTGATACACTCTTATTTTTGCTGTCCTCGATATATCTTTCGATTTGATCACTTTTGCTAACATCCCTGCTGTCTTGCTTCCCTTTGCTGTTCTTTTATCTATTTCTTTTTCTTCATCTACTCTATTGGTTAGTGTAACGCCCAAGTATTCTGTTTGCTCCACCTTTTCTATTTTATAGCTTCTATTTCCACAGCATTTTAGTATCATGTTTGTTTTGTCCATGTCTTTCATGACCATATATTTTGTCTTTTCCGCATTGATTTCCAAGCCATATTCTCTTGCTTTTTCTTCCAGTAGCTTGAATGCATGTTGTAGTTCTTTCCTGGATCTTGCCATGAGTACTATATCGTCCGCATATGCCAGACACTGGTATTTGAAGCCACATATTAAACCTTTGGTGTTTATCCCGCTTTCCCTTAGGATGATTTCTTGGACTAGGTTGAAGAGCGTTGTGGATAATGGACCTCCTTGTCGTAACCCTTTTTTTACAGTGAATTCTCTCGATAACCCTCCCTCCAGTGCTACCTTATTCTGTGCGTTCCTCATTGTCATTTCTACCAGTCTTCTCAGTTTTTTTTTGGTATTCGGAGTTTTTCCAATGCATCGTTTAACTTGCTTCTCTTGATGGTGTCGTATGCTTGTTTATAATCTATGAACAGCACGTGGAAGCTTAGATTTTGTTCGTAAGCATTCTCTTGGAGTTGTTTCATAATAAAAATTTGGTCTACTGTCGATCTTTCCTGCTTTGAATCCTCCTTGGTATTCTCCTACATTTTCATGATGATACTTATCCAATCGGCTTTTGATTATTTTCGCTAAGACTTTATATGTTACATCCAAGAGAGCTATCCCGCGATAATTCATACACTCTTCTTTGTTTCCCTTTTTACGCACAGGTATTATTAACGCTTTATTGATATTTAATGTATAATGTCAAAAATGCAGATTACACATTCATTATTTCGAAAAATTGTTGTCAACTCGACCAGAATCAGCCTTGCGTTGCACTTAAACGTGATTTGCCGTTTATAATTTGCAGACTGTATTCTACGATGCCAGCTTGGTCGCAATGCTGACCTTCCTGGCCTTACTGAACAAACTGAACCACAAAATCGACGGCCTGAAGGTGCCCTACGACACCTTCCACCTGAACGACCTCGGAGAAGTGCTCGACGTCCGGATAGACTATATCCAATGGTTGACAGACGAGAGCGTAAATAATAAACGAATATTTTCCTGCAGGGAGCCGCGTTGTCTAAGACGCAATTTCTCTTCTTCTGTTTTAGAATAATAAATTCTTTTTATGCAATTACCCGTTCATATTCGACGCCCAAGCCAAAACCTTACTCCTCCAGGCCGATCAGAGAATTCAGGTAAGCAGGTGTACACCTGACTCCTCTATTTTTGCGCGCCGACATTGACACCAATCTCCTAAGATAGATGCACACCGCCATGAAGAACGCCACTCAACAGGCGATCATGCAACTACTGTTGGGACCTAGCAGTTTTCAACCGGTCAATCATTACTTGGTCTTGAACGTAACTAGGGAAAACTTAGTAGCGGACACGGTGCGAGAACTGCTCATGGTCAGCTCGAGTGATCTCAAGAAACCGTTGAGGGTGAGTGAGTAGATGTGTGGTGCTCGGAATTTATTGCTTTTTGGTAAATTTTGAATCGATGGATCGTCTCGGCAGGTGAAATTTTTCGGGGAAGAAGCTGAAGATGCTGGAGGTGTTACTAAGAATTCTCTTCATGCTGTTGCTCAGGGAGATCTTGGATCCGAAGTATGGTATGTTCAAGGAATATGAAGAGACCAGGGCGATATGGTTTTCCGAGCATACCTTCGAGGATGAAGTGTATTATTTCTTAATTGGTAAGTTTATCAATTTTGTTTTTAAATTTGGCAAAAAAGTGAAAGTATTGTAATTTTTGTGAATGGTTTAAAAAATTTATTTATTTTTTTCTGATAGTACAGGAACATAAGGAATTGTGGTATATTTGGTTGGCACCCTGTATACCAAAAGTGCTATAAGACTCAAAATACTTTCTTTAAACAGATCATAATCGTCCATGACTACTCTGCAAGTTTCAAAATCAAATTCCTACTGGAAATTCGAAAAATTCTAATGACCCAGTTGGCAGTGAGACAGCCTGTATATTAACACTACAACCGCATGTCTGCTTTGTACTGAACAACCCTTATATACAAACAAGTGAAAAATGCCATATCGCGAGTATTCTAGAATTGAACAAAAAAATTCCGAATCTTCTCGAATGTCCTTTAAAAATCTAGAAGCAGTTACAAGCTGGAGAATTTAATAATAATAATAATATATGCCTTTATTACCACTAAACGGTTGTTTTACAATGACAAAATCGCCTCTAATTTATTTATTACATCATTAAGAATACGAATATATTATCAAACGCACCTGAAACGTTTTGTTTGGAGGAAGATATAAAGTAATCCCGATAAATTTATCTCAGATTTTTGAACTCAACGGTAATAAAGAATGGAAATTAGGTGTATTCTTTCGTCGACAAACGATCGAAGTGAACGATATTCAATCTTCACATAATTTGATGTTCTTCGTGCTGTTTAGTCTCCCATCTACAATAGAAGTGATTGCAGCTGAAACCCCTTACCCACAAGCATAAAAAATTCTACGATCGTTTCCATAAACGCATCCTTTGCTTGACAAACTGAAAGTAAAAAACTATTCATGGTCACTTCAATAACTTATAGTTAGTTCACTTTATTCACCACGAAAGAATACGCCTATTATTATCAAACTCCCCTGAACGTTTTGGTTTTGGAGAAATATATAAAAACATCGCAATAAATTTTAGTCCTCCAGGATTTTGAACTTCAACAGTAATATAAGAGTGCGAATATTAAGTATATTCTTTCGTGCTGAACAAACTGATCGAAGTGAACGATATTCAATTCGTTCACTTAATTTGATGTTCTTTCGTGCATATTCAGTCTCCCCACTCTGGCAATTGAAGTGATTGCATTTAGAAATCCCCTTACCCCTCAAGCCAAAAAAAATCTACGATCAGTTGATTAAACGCATCCTTTTGCTTGACAAACTGAAAGTGAAAAACTATTCACAGTCAGTTAAATAACTTTCAGTTAGTTCACATCATTCACCACGAAAAAATACGCCTATTATTATCAAAATCCCCTGAACGTCTTTGTTTTGCAAGAATATATAAAGATATCCCAATAAATTTTAGTCCGTAAAATTTGAACTTCAACGGTAATATAATATTCGCATTATTTTATCCCGTAATAAAATCCCCTATTCATCATCGGTAGCTACAATACCACCTTAATTGATTATCAATCCCCATTAAAACGCCCCGGTAATCCGCAAAACTAAAATCCATCATTACAGGAACTCTATGCGGTTTGCTATCTACAACTTCACCATAATAGACATACCGTTTCCATTGGCTCTCTACAAAAAGCTACTGAAGGAACCAGTGCAATTGAGCGATCTCAAGGGCCTGTCTCCTTCCATGGCCAACTCCTTACAGTCTCTCTTAGATTACACCGAATCGATATGGAGCAGGTGTTCGGATTGACTTTCGAAGTAACCCGCGATGAGTTCGGCGAAATTAAATCCATACCGTTGAAGCCAAACGGCAATAAAATCACGGTGACTCAAGAGAACAAGTAAGTGATTATCTTCAACGTGTTTTTTTTTTTTAATTTTGCCTTTCAGACAGGAATATGTCGACTTATACGTAGATTACATCTTCAATACCTCCGTCTCGAAACATTTCGAGGCTTTCAGGGAGGGGTTCATGAAGGTGTGCGGCGGACGCGTCTTGGAACTGTTTCACAGTCACGAATGATGCAGTGTCGTGGGCTGAGATTACGATGGACGTTTGAAGAGCTGCCGAATACAAGAACGGTTACAAGTCTTCTGATCGGACGATCGGTTGGTTCTGGGAGGTTCTGCACGAGCTGCCGTTGGCCGACAAGAAGAAATTTTTACTCTTCCTGACTGGCAGCGATAGAATACCGATACAAGCATGAAGGCTATAAAGTAAGTGATATTAATATTATTGTTTCCTGGTATTTGAAATGACCAACTTAACAGATGATAGTCTCGAAGCCAGTGCTGGTACAAAATCCCATATCACTTAACGTAGCGATCTAACTTCATATTATATTTCCATCACTGTTTATTTTATGTTTAAATTATTTTCTCTAATCTAAGTGTAATCATTTACTACTAATATTATTGTCAAATTCATTATGTGTTAATTCTGGAGGAATAAGTAGAGATACCCAATAAATTTTAATCCTCCAGAATTTTGAACTTCAACAGTAATAATATTCGAATTACTTGCTCCACGCCATAGATTAGACAGGTTTGTAGATAGATAATAGACACATTGGATATGTGGACGGCGGCATAAACAGATAGACGATTTCTTAAATAAATAGATGACAGCTTAGACAGGTAGACAAGTAGTGAGTAGACTACTTGTTTGGCTTTATAGCGGTGATTTTAAAATATAAATTTGAACCTCCATAATACGTTAAATTATATAGATTTTCTACCAGGACTGACCTAGATAGATGAAGAAGCATTTACTTTTAATTTCCAGATAATTCTCCAACCGACCAATGACGACAAGTTTCTACCGGTGGCTCACACGTGTTTCAACCTGCTCGACCTGCCTAGGTATCAGACGAAAGAACGCCTTAAATACAAACTGCTCCAAGCGATACAACAGACTCAAGGATTCTCTTTAGTCTAATTTTGTTGATGTAAAATGAGATTACCTATTTTTTACATTCTAATCACTTCTATATACCCATAATATATTACATATATACAAACACAGAGGAAAAAAACTCACCTTTTGATTATCCGTAACGTTTTATTACTTTGTTTTTAATGTCTTTATTATATTATTATTATTATTATTATTATTAGCAACGATTTAATATTTTTTCCTTCTCGTCGTCTCTGGGAATAGATTTCTGGATTTTGTTCTTGCAGGAAAGACTACATTCCGCGCTTTTTTTCTGGCGAATCCCCTTTTTAGCTTTTTTTTTCGATGATTGTTTGATGTTGGGCGAATTAACAACGATCTGTTGGCGTCTGTTGTTCTGTGTGATACATGCAGGGAGTGTTAAAATATTTTTTAATAAATAAACGCAATAGGACGGAGTATTTATTTTCCTAGGCAACCTCCTTTCAAATTTTATATCTCTAACATTGTTTTTTTTTTGCACTGTTCCGGATTTTGTACTATGATATAATATAGTGTCAGTGTGTACTGACTGAATTAATTGATAACGCTAAATGAAAAAGAAAATAAAAGCAAAAGATTTGTTTGTTCGGGAAGGTATTGCAAAAACTTACAATTTCAATCCACGTGGTTTGAAATTGAAATAAACTAAGTGTGGATAATTACTAAAAATTTATAAAAAAAATAAACTAAAAGCAAGAACAATGCTTCTACTCACCCAAATCGAGGTGATTGATAATTAAAAATGAAACAGCAAAAACGGAAAAATTAACTCTTTAAACTATAATGAGGAAAAATTAAACTAAAAAATATCCTCCCGAACAAAAATAATAAATGATCTTACATCTATAATGTGCACATTTCAATATATTAACAATTATTACAAAATGAATTCCTTGATTGGCTATATATTTTTACGGAAATAAATGTCAATAACGGGTTAAATTTACTAAATCAAAATAGCAACAAATATTTCAAAATACGTCTACTCACGTTAATAGTCGAACAAGGAACTGCTTGACAAAACTCTACAATTGCTTTTCTTACAAAAATCCTTCTCTCTAAAACCTACAACGCAGACGTAAACAACTCGACGACAAAATCTAATAGAATAAGCATTAAATCTACATGAGCAAACAATAGACATTTAAATAAATGGAATTACTTTTAAAAAACTTAACACTTAATTAAATAAGTCATACAATAAACTCTTTAACTTAATTTATATAAAATAAACAAAATTTGTGAAAAATTCTCGGTAAATTGAATCAGCTCGGAAGAAAGTAAAAAATCAAAATATGCAACTCAAATAACACTCAACGGTGAGGCGGGTAGACTAAGCACAGCAATATGTTCTTATAGGTAAACTTGTCGGGGCTCATCTCTTGTATCGATACAGGACGAGCCATAAGGAGGGATGAATGTAACGAGAAAACTCATTTATTTCTGTTTTTTCGGAATGTAATCGTATTTAAAATAATCGGGATTTGAGATAATTGTACAATATTCAAGTTACATTTTTTACATATTGTAACGTTTTTCTATTATATATAAAAAAAAACCTCGGGGTTTTAAAGAAATAAACTGGCAATATATTTAAATTAACTTCATTTATTTACACACTTAAGAACAATCTAAAATCTATTAAATCACTCACGGGCTGGTTAGTTTTTTTTTTTTAGTCTTTAAAATGTTTAGTGTTTTTGGTTTTTTTTCTAAATATTCATTTTAGGAAGTTATCGTCATTTCTATGTACGCCTATATGGTGTTATCAAATTTCATCAAAATCGGAGAGATCAGCTTGGCTGCCTTTTCTTGTAGATAAGATAAGATAATTCTTTATTTGCCCAACAGTAAAAAACCATTTACATGACAATATGAAAAATAGATGCAATTTGAGGTGTAAATACAACAAAAATTTACAGGCAGGATGACGAATTTCACAAGGTAAGTCATGGAAAATATCAGATATAGCAAATATCTTCAAATATTCGTTGCGTCTTTGAGATTGATATATTACTATAAATATTGACATTCGTTCAGTATAAAGTCTTTGGTATAAGGTTTACTACACCAAAACGTAAACAAGAAATTCACCAAAAACCTTAAATATTATACTTTTTTTCAGAAAATTTGGAAAACTTATCGACTTTCATTGCCAATTCCACAGTTTCTTTTTTTTCAATAGAACGTGTAATCTGTACATAATAACTAAATCCAAAATTTAAAATAGGCGTTACTAAAGGTACGCTAATACCTTAAGGCCGTTTTACACCTAGCTATTTATTGCGCAATTTATTGGCCAATTGAAAATTGTTACATGTATAACACGGATTAATTTCTCTTTTTTGTGTATTTTTCTAGACGTTCACATCGTTTTTTTTTACGATTATAGCGCAATCTGTAACGAATCGAAAAAAAAAGTTTCAAACAAAAACTACATACTTGATGGCGTAGAATCCGAATCTGCAAAACAAAATGGGGGTTCCCATTTAAGATTTCAAAGTTGTCCCCCCTCCCAGTTTGGGGGGGGGGTGAGGTGGGGGATCGAGTTCGGCACCATTCAGTGAGCTCCCTACATTATAACAAATCTTATTAAGATCTTTATTTGATTTGATGCAGTGTTTTAGAGATATTCCGTTGTCTCAAAATAAAAAAAACTCACCCAGTATATTAGGTTTGTTCGTTTTGGCACTAGCGAAACGCAGCCGTAAGCATTTCTGTTCGATTTGATGGCAAAACGTACAGCAATCTGAAAATCGAAAGTTCGAGTCAATGCAGCGTTTTACGGCCACAAGTTGCGTTCAAAAACTTTACGTGGCTAGATTTTCGCGTTACGACGCGGAGTACCAAAACGAACAAACCTATTTTACTTTTTCGTGATTTTATTTTTCCGCGCAAAGGCTCCACCTTCCGTACGGACAGGAGAATTGCCGTTATCTGTTTTATTTGTTGGACTCTGTAATTTTGCACATGGACATTAGAGGGCGCATGGATTGATACATTGGCAACCTTACTGGTCAGAATGGAAATAGATAAAGAATCTTAAAAAAGACTATAAAGGAAATTTCAATAATTTATCTAAATATTTAACTGATATAATTACAAACATCTTAGGAAAAAGAAACGGCTCTGATACTTTTTCAAAAATATTCATTCGTTTCTGAGAAAAAAGAACATAAAGATCACCGTGTTTTAAAAGACGACTTTCGCGAAAGATAATTTTTGTATTGAATTATTCAGAATACTTTTTCGAAAAAATGATACCATACTAAACCAAATCGGTTGTAAACGATTTGGTTTAGTACTGTCCTAGTTATCAAAGGAGAAACTGATGGAGCTTTCGGAAATTTGTTTCCGAAAGTGTCCGAATCTCCTTAATAGTTAACAATTTCTTTTTTCAGCAAAAGAAAATTTATGATAATATACAACAATATTGGCAACCGCGAATGGAATAGTTATACGACGTATACTAATTTGCACCTAAATAACGCTCTCGACTACTTATTACTGCAAAATATCATCATACGTATGTAACGTACAATAGTTATTATATTATACACTGAGATTGAGAATGATTGTCCCGATGCGCAAATCATATTTTCATCCAATCATTGTAATGAAATTAGTAGTACAGCGTTTCCTCAAATTTTGCTGTCACAATTAACATGTTCTACATAGCCGTGCGTTTCGTATAAGAATTTTGCTTATTTAATCATTCCGTATTATTGTTTGTTAATTTTCACATACAATCTCTCTCAAGACTACGCCTTCATTTCGCATTGAGAACGTAACGTGTTTTGTTTTTTTTTTCTGTAGGTTTATGTTATGGATCAGCTCAGAAAGGTGTAAAACGGAAGCTTCATTATCATCCATATAAAATTTGTATCGTGAAGCAATTACTACCACTAGATTTCGAAAAACGTATGGAATATTGCCATTGGTTTAATACAAGTCTAAGAAATGACGATGTTTTAAATCTTACTTTTTCTTCTGACGAAGCCTGGTTTAGTTTAAGAGGTGGTGGAAATTTTCAAAATATCAGGATTTGGTCCACACAAAATCCTCATGTTATTCGGGAAACGGAATTGCATCCTGTAAAAATAGGTTGCAATGTCCAGGAGACATATAATAAGACCGATATTCTTCGAGGATACAATAACAGCAGCCAGATATAGACTTATATTATATGAATTTGTGGAACAATTATTTGATGATGAATTACAGCCAGGCTATTTTCAAAATGACAATGGTACTGCTCATACAGCAAGAGAAACAAGAGAGTATTTGCAGGATTTTTCTTTTGATAACAGAGTTATTGGCTTTGAACGTTGGCCACCTAGATAACCCGATCTTACACCGCTCGACTTTTTTTTATTTGGTCATCTAAAAAATAAAATTGATCGGAACCGCTTACATGATATGGATCAATTAAAAGAAGCAATAAGAAATGAAATAGTGAATCTTACAAACGAGCAATTAATAAATGTTTCTGAAAACATGAAGAAGAGGGTAGATACTTGCATAAATAATGGTGGTTCGCGCTTTGAATACAGCATTGCAGATATGTTAAAGAAACATATTCCCAATTTTTTAATTTATATTATATTTTTGTTGTAAAGCGTATGGTTATGAAAAGTATCCATCTATTATTGTCCATTCAGTACCTCGTATAAATTATGAAGAATGTCTGATATAAGTTAAGATATGACATAAATATGTATTTTTACAATATATATTGTTTAATCTTATACTTTTTAATTAATCCTGGTTGTATTTGTTGTCAGAAATATACTGTTTTGAAAAAAATGTTTATTACGTTGTTTTTGCGCGGGAGTTAGTTGAATGACTCATACCTTACACAACCACACACTTATCATCCGGATTGACATTAGTATATATTAAGTTTCATACGCACAATTAGACAAAAACCGCACAATGACCGCATGTTACTGTGTTTTATTAATTTAACTTCATTCGAAACAGTGGATGTAAATATTGAAATAATCTTCGCGAAAGTGAGTAGGAATCAGGAACAGTCTATTCGATCTCACGGTAAAATGGTGGGGGAGAGGGAAGGGGAGGGCAGTTGGCCCGTGATTGATCCCACCACTCAATATTGTCACGAACCACCACTGACTAGATTACTGCCAGCTGAACTCGAAACTTTGTAAAATTAATAAAAAGAGGTAGGGGGAGGAGGTAGTTGGCCGGAGATTGATCCCACCACTCCATATTCTGACGAGCCGCCATTGATAAAGGTAATGGAATTTTCAAAAAAGAAATAGATCTACAAAACCAAAGCAAAAAATAAATCACACTGACTGCAGGAGTGCGTGTCTAACAAAAATAATTGATGTCTGATTTGTCTAGATAATAAATACATAAATATGTTATAACTAACAGCTTCTTGCGGGTTTCGCCGTGTGTCAAAACTTTCGCTCGACGTTTCGCTGTTCATATTGACATGACAGCTTCTTCAGGATAACTGAACTGATTCTCCATGTCGACATGCTTCTTATATACGCCCCTGGTGCATCCAACCGTGTAGTTTCCGCTCCATTTACCGTGACGGTTCGTAGTAGGCTCTCCACGTGTTGCTAAGCTGGTACCCCTTCTTCTGTTTAACGGTTTTATTCTTCTCTATTTCTTATGGCTTCCCTGATGAGTCTTTTCCCGTAGTTTCTTGGTAGTAGTTATTATTTTACATTCTTGAAATCCATTTTGTGTCCGGTTGTCGTGCATATGTTCTGTCACGCGCTGATTGCTGAGTCCTTCTTAATCTTGTGTTCTTTTATTCTTATGTCGATGGCTCTTCCTGTTTGTCCGACGTAGCACTGTCCGCATTGGCATGTTATCTTGTAGATACCTTCTGTGCGCCCCTTGGGTATCTTATCCTTTATAGTCGGTAGATACTGCTGGATCGACATTGCAGTCCCGAAGCCTACTTGTACGTTACGTTTCTTCAAAATTCGGCCTACTTTTTCCATCAGTGACGAACAACATCTTACTAGTGAAAAGATACATTTGGGGAAAGCACTAAAGAAGAATGGTTACACTGACATCGACATAAGGAGAGCCACTAAGAAGAAGACGACACTGGAGACAACTACAGAACCACGAAGAGGGATGGCGTGTTTACCTGTTAGTTATAGTTACACCGGCCGTGAAAGCCTACGCAGTGTTAACATAAATATGTTCTAATGTGTAAACGAGCGCGAACATAAGTTGATACACTACAGTGCATATAGCTGGCATGTTTTCGATTTTTTTTTCCCGAACTCACCAAATCAGTGACATGAAAGTCTCTAAATTCAGCAAACGCTTAAGCCAACGCTAAACGCGTCCAAATAACGTGGCCCGGTATCCAAATAGCGTTACGCGCATGCACATTTACACACAATTTAACGTTTAGCGTTAACGTGAGTGATACGGTTGCTAAAGTTGCTAAAACTCTCTTATGCGGCAGACGGCTACCACAATAATAATAATAAAAACAATCTATACAGAAGTAATTTTTAATTCGAATATCAAGAACTTGATATCATTGGAACTGGCAAAGAAATCTATTTCAGGGGTTATCATTATTTTTTTTTTATCATCAAGGCTTACTTTGTAGCGCCGGCGCCATACGATTTCTTGGTGTTGTCTTGACAATTAAGCAGTAGTTCAGCCCATTAGCGGTGAAAAATCAAAATAATGTCGTATGTTTTCGAATTCGGAAAACTAGATTTCGAATATCTCAAAGATTTTTCCGTTTAAATGAATCCCAATTCCAATATGAATATGTTAGCCGCGACATCAAATCATTTAATTTTGTTATCTCGTCAAACAAATCAAATCGGCTAATACAATTCTATTTCATTCGGAAATCATATCGTTAATATTGGGAGAATTTTATGGACGAATTACACAAATACACCAACGCAGAATTAACACGGTCGTTATATTTTTTAAAACGTTCAAAATGCATTTCTACGCCAATCCCGTCCGGCGAATAGCAGACAGACTCCGCTGTCCGTTGCGTGGCCGCCACAGAGGTGGGAGTCGATGATGTCGTAGTATTTACCTGTAGAGTTCAGCAGCTAGGTACTACCACCGCGAGCGGCCAACGGTGCCTAGAAGTTGGCGCACGAGGTACTCGACCCAACCGGTCAACCGCATCCAGAACTCGCTACTACTATACGGCCTCGCTCAGTTTCGCGGCGAACGTTATACGCTCTGTGTTAGGGTTTCCCGGGTGACAGACGCGCGTGAACCAACACAAAACGCGGCAGATTTCTCGTTTGTCGTTCGACTAACAGTGACTGCCGTTCTGACGGCGAAAATTCAATTCCAAGTGAATTCAAAACGATCGTTAATTCGTATATCTAGTTCAAGATCGATTGAATATTTAAGTCAATTCATCACGGTGCATCTTGGTGAATGCATCTGTTAAATACGTGACCAGTAAATATTAAGTGGAAATTAAAATTGGAAAACCAACTTTTCGGAAAGTGAGTGTTTGTTTTGGTTCGTTGTATATAATATTTAATTGTGTTCTTATCGTGCGTTGTTTATATTTTTTGCTTGTTCGTGCGCTGATGTGATGTTTAGGATGACGTTGATTCTGGCGGTCGATTTCGCAAATTAAATCATAACAAAAGTATTTTTGACATTTCCCTTGACATTGGAATCTTGTATCTAAGACATATGTTATCGAAAATTAGAATCCTTGCATTACCCAGACTACTGGTTGTAAAAATAAACATATCAAAGGGAAATGAAAACTTTAAATGCATGCGAAAAGTCTTTTTCTGTTACTTAATTACTCTGCGAATGGTTAGGAGGAGGTGGTATGGAGGAGAAAGACTGTTAGCCTCCAAAGAAAGGTTGTTAGGAATATTTTAAAAATAATTTGTACAATTTTTAACGAAATGCACAATTTGATATATACAGAGTGCGTAAATTGTTTTGCGTATCGTCGTTGGCTTACAACTTTAGATGAATTAGAAATTCAACTTAGAATTGCTTTCACAAACGCTGGTCCAGCATATCTGCAGTGCAGAACGCACTGGACGTTTTTGTTGATTGACTTAGGTATTGTCAAGATAACAGTTTGTACAGTCAATATGTCATTATTTCTATTTACTTGAAGTATTCTATGCATTTAAAGTATTTATTTTATTTTTTTTCGCTATGTTATACACTTTATACAAGGTCAGGCATATGTGCGGGATTTTTTGCTAAAATTATGGGTTCTATTAAAAAATCACCTTAAGAAAAGTTTTTGTAGTATTTTTATTCTAGTCTGTAACATACTTTGTTTTCCAACAATTATCATATGTTTCGATATATGACGTCATCGGTACTTTTTTTTAAATGGATAACGCTGTATCTTTTCACATTTTCGAATACACAGAGAAAAATAATGTGGTAAAACTAAACAAAGATTAGATGTAATACCTAATGTATTTAGTCAAAAATTAGCTAAACAATTAAAATTGTTAAAATATCTATTTACAATTCGTAGTTTTTGCTAATATTGTTGCAGTTTGACTAGACTGTCTACAAGAATAGTCAACTAACCACTGTTTTCTAGACATTTCATATAAAAAAGTAGTTATTTTATTTATTATAATTCGACTCTTTAGCTATTTCAGATAAGTGTTTTACGTATTTATTTAGGCATATTTGCTATTCTTTCTGACTGATTCAGCTACACAAATAGAATTTTTAAAATTAGAAAATTAGGTGTATCATCTAGTGAATGTAGATTACTTTGCTATATCTATTTATTTATTTTATATATTATATTATTTAAAAACACTCTATTACACTAATGGTGAGATTCTATGCATATCTGCAGCGCCTATAAGATTATCTGTAAGCACAGATACAAATAAGTTTATTAATAAATGTTATGATAATATGTGCATCTATATTCTGAAATAAATAATAATTAAGAACAAAAGATTAATTAGAAGATTTATTCAACGTTCACATAAAAAAGTATCATTATCATCAAATCTTTATCAACTAAAAGTAAACTAACGGGTGGATACTTATATCATCTTTTATAGCGCCACAAGTTACAATATTCGTAATTTTAGCATTACTTGTTCTACTATGAAAGAAGTTTACCACATATATCTTACCTTGCTTTTAGTAGGAGATAACTTCTTAATTTTATCTTCGTCTCTTCGTACAAATTGAACGTAAATGAACATCATTTTGTGTTCAGCAATTATAACTTTTATTACATTTATGTCATTTCTCAATGAAACCTTCTGGGTACTGGTGCCAATGTAAATTTCGCAATTATTATTTAATAACGAGAGCATGTCCTAAAATGTAAATTATCAATTAAACTCTCTCAAAACGTATTAACAGCAATAATTAGTATGCATATATACAAAATTCAACCATCATAAAAAATGATTTATTATATAATTTTGCTTTTCAATGAACGGTAATTTCAACGTTTGATAATAGGTTTGAAAATCTAACTTAATTCAACATAAAGATATTACAATTTTCTTAACTTCTAAATCCACTTTCATCCATAACCATTACGGTTAAAAGTCATATATGGTCATCGATGGTTAAGTATTTCTTCCTGCATCTAATTTTTTCTTAAAACTCAGTTCATTTAGATTATTTTAATTTTCAGCTCCTTACCTTGTCATTTACTTTGAGATACTCCAATCTTGTAATAAGCTATTGATAGCATCATCTACTTTTGCATGATACTTTTCTTCATATTATAAGAGCCACAACTTTAACACTCATAAGTTGGATTTTGGGGAGTCCAGAGCAAGTTCCTGCGCGCGCACGCAAAAAGTAAATACACCTATTACAATATGAAACGCTCAAAGCAGACTTTTTTTTTTATCAGTTCTTTATTGATTTTACCAAACAAATATCTTTGAACATTTTTGGTAATATGGACACTCTTCTATGTTAGGGGATGTCTAACTATAGTAGGATACAAGTGTCTATTCAGTAAAATTTTGAACACAAGTTTTGTTCATCGTAATAACTAAAGTTATCACTTTAATTCTTATTTAAATACCTTTTTATGTATTACTAATTTGTTAAAATTTAATACATGAATGTGAATATATAAATAACTAATATCTAGGTGATTCAGCAACTGTTCGTATCTAATTGCATTAGCTATTATGATGCTTATTTTCTCTGTTAGAACGTTCCAAGAATACAATGTATACGGCTTGGGGTATAGGCTTAGATATAAAATAAACTTGGCTATTCATCTTTAGTTCATTATGACAATCTTGTCACCATTTCCTGACAAAACTGCATACTTTTCTATGAGGATCATCTTCATTTAGTTCTTTTACTAAATGTAATTTATACGGTTGAAATTTATTTTTAGACAACAAAAAAAAGACCAAGTAAAGTAATATAAGGACAGTTTTGTTAGTGGTTTTCGGTTCTACTTAAGGATTCATAAAAACATCCAGAGAATCGTCTTCATTTGTGGCAATTTTATGCCGAAGGGATTTTGGCCGATTTTTAACATTTCATTTTCATAATCTTTTGCAACACCTTGAGACTGTATTTGAAATACTTTCATCGGATATTGATGCCAGTGGGGCTGGTGTTAGTTCACAAGGGCGTATAAGATTTAATTCTTTGTTAATTTGTAATATGTTCGTATTTCGGACGATAGTACACGAACTGGAATGAATTATATGGCCTACCGCTGTTGCATAATCTTGAAGAGCCCCGCTTGTCCTCAATACCATTATCATTAAGAAACTAATTCTTTTACGTTCTGTTAGTTCGCCCATAATGACAACTATTTTAGTATATGGAAATTATAATATACGTCAGCATAATCGGCATTACATGCATTACTGGGAGTTCAAAATCCCCATGGTTGCGCCAAGTTGAACATACATCCTTGGAACGTAAATGTTTGGCGTGTAATAATGGCAATACTTATTGGTCCATTTCATCGATAGAAACTTAATGGTGAAATATCGAACATCTTGCAAACAACTCCAGTTTACTTGAAGACCTTCCTTGGACGTACGACAAAAATGTGGTTCACATACGCTTGTCCAGCACATATTCAAGAATAGCATGAGCAGTATAGATGAGCCTACAATGTCGATGGATCGGAATGAGGGATCCAGTTCTGGGTGCAAATGCCAATCTTACTTCCTCTGTTTCTTTTTGTGGGGCCACTTTAATCTGATTATACAGAAGTGCCAACTTCGAGGGAAACATGATTGGGCTAATTGACCACGCTTGTTCAAGGATTACGCCGAAACACTCCTCATTGTTACTTTTCCAATTGCGAATAAATAAATTCGAAGTGGAAGGACATTTCGAACATTTTTTGAAATAGAATGATAAATAAAGTCTTCGTGTTGAATGGCCTTTTAATTTATTAATGTTAAATCATGTTTTTTGCGTTACAGCGCAATCTGTACGATCGAAAAAAAAATTTCAAACAAAAACTACATACACGAGATTCAAAATGAGTCAAATCGCTCTATAGATAGTAAAGGTGTAGGTATATAGCCGCGTGTTTGTAATGAAGTTTGAACTAAGTCAGTGTTGGAACATAAGAAAGTTGATACGGATCTGCATAAATAGGAAAACGTAACCTTATCTTGACTCGCATTAATAAACGACTATGGATTTGGTTTCTGCTTGTAAAATATGAAATTAATTAATTTAACTTTACTCAAATTATGATTTCAATTCAGTACTAACTGGTGTTTAACTAAATTTATTATTACTTTAATTATAACCATAGAATTAGTATAATTTTAAGTGACAAACTTGCATCTCTCATTCTTTCTAGTGATATGCATGGGTTTTCTATAGATCTTTTTTTTAGGTAGCGCGAACATGAAGTAATCTATTGGGGTTAGATCAGGCGATCTTGGTGGCCTCTTCTTGTGCTTTAACCAACCTGTCAGCAAAAACTGTTGAAGATATTGACAGGTTTGTCTAGCAGTATGCGCTGGAGCATTATCGTGCTGAAAATAACCTGCTTCATAGCTCATTTTTTTAATCTGCAATAAACAATTCCAACATTCTGTTTGGAACGTTGGCTGTTACAGTTTCTCGAAGAAATTGGCCCTATTATTTGTTGCTGGACATAGCTAACCAAACTCGCAACTTTTTAGGGATGCAATTGCGTTTCTCGAAATTCGTGTGGATTTTCTGCAGACCAGGATACAATAGTTTTGTAAATTGATATAGTCTGTTGGATAAAACCAGGCTTCATCGGAGAAAATGATTTGTTTAGCAAGTCATCTCCCTTAAATTGTTATTAAACCAATGACTATTTCCAATCGCCTATCGTGATCTAAATGGTAATAAGTTCGTACCGTAGGAACTTTATAGGGATGAAAAGTAACTTTCTTTTGACAGCTCATGGGCTGAAGTGTATGATAAGCCTATAAAATTATAAAATGTAATAAACTATATCACTTAATGTTTTAATTTATTTTTTAACCTTGTTGTTGAACTATTACCACAGATAAATTCCTTATTTTCTTACAGTTATTCAGAATTACTGTTGTTGGTGATTTAGATGCCAAATATAACGATATGAAAAAATTATAAGATAAATAATCGAAAGATAACTACAACACGCACGCCCAATGTCGCTAATGTCAAAGAAAATTCTATTTAATGTATGAAATTTGTATGTAGCTAACTTCGCTCATAAATTGGTAATAAGTATAGATAATTTTTTCCGGAAAACAGTTTTTTTCTTACGGCAATCATTTTGAATCACATGGTACTTGATGGCGTAGAATCCGAGTCTGCAATACAAAATGGGGGTTCCCATTTAAGATTTCAAAGTTGTCCCCCCTCCCACTCTGGGGGGGTGAGGTGGGGCATCGAGTTCGGCACCATTCAGTGAGCCCCCCTACATTAACAAATCTTATTCAATATTTTTTTGATTTGAGCAGTTGTTTTAGCAGATATTTCCTTGTCTCAAGATAAAAAAAACTCACCCAGTATAAGTAAACACTAATTATGGGCATTCTATAAAAAAAAGACTGTTGAATTACAATCGAAAAGTTTAATGTCGTGAATTTTCTAATTCATTGGCCAGCTGCGATAAGTACTTTGCTTTTTATGCCTGATAAATCTTGAATAAAAGTTATCATATTCTCCACCACAACGCTACACAAACAGAAGTCATTTTGCCAAGCGGTTTCGTGTAGGAAGTTTTGCGAAATCGACCGCTACATCTGCGTTCGCCTCTCTTTAATCCTCTTTATAGAACTTGAACGCTTCTTTTAGTACTTGCCGCAATAACGAGACACGAGATATCTACCGGTTGTCGTGAAACCAGTCGGCGATTCTGGTCATCAGTCCAGTCCTTATTATCGGTAAATAAATGGACGATTTAACTGTGCTTCGCTGCGGAGTCTAACGGAGTCGTGTGTTGTTGTTTTGTTTTATTTTATTTCGTTAGCCGACGGCTCTGTTGAGATGAACGCGACCTGAGGGACTCGCCGCTGAACGATTGATTATCCGCTAAGACGCTGTCTCAAGGTCCTCGGCACATGATGATGGAGGCTCCGTTTAAAGAAAGGTGAGGTAAATTGTTTCTGTTTTTTTTTTTTTTTGGGTAGCGACCATGAATGGTTTCTAAATGGTAAAGATGAATCATAATGTCTATATAAAAATCAATAAAGTTCATTTGCTAGTGTAGAGTACGAACGAAATAAAGAGCAAGTTAATTAGTAAACTATAGATTTACGATATACCAAGGAGTCCGTTCGTTAGAACAAGAAAAGGGTATACACAATACACTATTACCCACAAGGAGAGAAACTACTTCGATAAAACAGTTCCATGTAAACAACTAGAGATTTGTTTAAGTTAACTGAAATACACATTCCTAGTCCAAGTACTGCTTGTAACATGGTTTGACGTTTCGAAGCAACATTTCCTTTATTTTAGTGAAAATAAAATTAATATGCATGTAAAGTGATTTAGACATTCAAAGATGTGCTTTGGTAGAACTGTAGAACGTATTGCAATAACTGAACAAATGTAGTTTTATATATGTCTACTCGGCAAGTATGCATCACTCTGTGCCATAACTGGAAGCATGGTACCTCCACTAATTGATATTCAGATCTATTGGCACTTATCTACTTTATCTATTTCAATGCCAATCTTCTTGTTCTTCTGTGATTATGCATGGTTTGGAAATGGTGAAGATCAATCATAATGTTTATAAAAATAAAACAAATATTTGCTAATGTAGTGTATGAACTAAATATACAGCAAATCAACCCTTGTAAACTATAGATTTATAATATGTATACCAAGGTCTCTGTTAGGACAAGAAAAGAGTATACACAATACATTATTACTAGTGATTGTAAATGTACCGATTTTTTCATTTACCGGTAATTCGATAAATGAAAATGAAAATACCGGTTTACTGCTAATTTTTTTTCATGTGTGACATTAATGGGGATTCCCCAAGAAAATAGGGTTAGAAGTTAGGCTAGAATAATACATATTTTGCACAATCTTAAGGCATAATATTAGAATTTTGTAATAAATACTTGTATTTAATTCCATATTTTAAACAGTTGTTAGAAGTAAAAAAAAAATATTTCTTGCTGCATTAATTTTAATGCTGCATTAATGTCCTCTCATAATGTGGTGTATTCAAAATTGCTATTAATTTAAATACGTGAAATGTTGTTTTTATACAGTGAGGTCGTAAATGGTCCCCCCCCCTGATAACTTTTGAATGGTATGAGGTAGAGCAATGAAACAAAAACCAAGTGAAATTATTATATATATATACGATAATCCAAGATTAATAATTGGGGTACCTACGTTACTTTGTCGATAACCCTCGTATTCGTTTTTTGGATATAGTGTACAGAAACCTGTAATTACAGTAATCTGTAACATAGACACCCACACACATGACACACACACACTGACAGATAAGACACAAATGCTAAATTTTGCAAAAACGCAAAAAGCAATCGCTTCCTAAGTCACATAAAACCACAATATTTATACGAGGGCTATAGAAAAAGTAACGTAAGTACTCCAATTATTAATCTTGGATAAGTTGGTAAAAATTCAAAAACGTAAAACTGTTTTGCATTGCCATAAAAGTAATAGAAATATCTTTCCAAATGAGCTTCTAAATTGAAATTACTTCTATTTAAAATTTTAAAGATAGCTACGCCCTCTATTTTAGAATCAAAAGCCATGTGCATATCTCATATAGCAAAAAATCACAAATTATCTCTAATTTTCACTTGGTTTTTGTTTCATTGCTCTTGCATACCATTCAAAAGTTATCAGGGAGGGGGGGGGGGGTTTAGCGACCTCACTGTATATTATTATTTTTAAATGTCAAAAAATGAGACATTTACTTACACTTTGAGAAAAACGATTTTAAGTTTTAAAAATCTTCTCAAAATATCCAAAGCACAAAGTCACATTTGCTAACTCAACTTTTCGTAGATAAATAAAATCCATACAAAAAACCATAAAATGAGAGAATTGAAATCGTACTTGTTGACAAAGGCAGGTTGGAAAAGTGGGATGTTTTGCTTCCTACCGCCCCACAGTGGGCCCGCTTACATTCGCAGCGCGAATAATTATAATTTACCAAATTGCAAGAATGATTTGTAAATTGCATAATTTGTATAACTATCAATTCAGAAATTTTGGGAATATCAAGCCTCTGTGGCTTATTTGCTAGTATAAGTTAATTTATTTGAATTAGGCGTTTGAGTTGTGTACTAAAATAAGAGGCTAATAATTGCAGGATATTGTATTTTTACCGAATTTATTAAATATGGTAGACTTTTTCAAAAGTAAACAGGTAATTTTATTCGTCATTTATTGAAGTACCTTGACGTTGTACTGCAGCTCAAAAACTGTTTGTTCGAGGTGGCTTATAAAAAATTGCGGACGTTTGCAGATGTTTATATTTTATTTTAAAGTTGTTCATAGTTCAGTTATGGTGTGTACCTAAAATAAAGTGCGTCCAGAGTGCGACGCGTAAAGCGTTTATAAATTTTTTTTTGATGAAATGTCCTGCAGCTAAATAGTTAAACACAAAAATTTAAAGATCTACGCTAGTACATAAGTTTAAACATGTATTTACGAAAGAAACTATAAATGAACAAGAAGTTGATAAATTATTAACTAATGTTATAAAAAAAAAGATAGAATTTCGTTGGACACCAAGTTCTGCAACGTAAAAGGATTTATAGCAAGAAATAAAGAGATGGTTAGATAGAAAGTAGAACTTGCTGTGTACTGTTACAGTCCAAAAAAAGTCGATTTACTAAAAAATAATTTGGTTATTTGATAGGCCACAAAAGTATTTGATGAATGTAGTTTACGCGAAAAAAGGTGGTGATGCGATATCAACGTCAGAATTAAGTTTCTGCAACTAAATCTCATTTGGGAAATAGTAATCGTTCGTAAATCGGCTGCATAAGTGTTGAATATGTTACCTCCACCACGAAATACACTGAAGGAGAAGCATTATCGTTAATTTTTATCGCTAAACTAACCCGATATCAATACCAACTAATGCAAAAGTAGTATAAAAGTATTTATTTCAAATCTCTTGATCTTTATAAATATCTTTCTATTCTCAGTAGTATCTTGTTTAATATGAATAAAAGTCAAAGGGAATATCTTGTCCCTGAGTAAATGTCAGTAAACATTATTACTAATATTATTACCTGTAGAATAGTACTATCACAACTGCGAATATTATAAACATGTAAATGTGGACTGGATTTAGACATAAACGGCAATTATTTCGCGCTACGAACGCAATCGGGACCACTGTGCGTCCGAGCAACTAATGAACATTAATCTTGCTTTTTTTGCGTTGCTTTTCGTTATCCATCTCGTTTGAGACTTATTTTCTTTTAATTTTTATATGGCTTTTTTTCAATTTTTTGTTTATTTTTTTGAGAATTTTTTTATTCCTTCTTTTTCTGACTTACTCGGTGGAATGGAGGTTATATAAGTTTCTAATCAAAAAATGTTGTCAGTTTCTTTTCTATATTCTCGATTCTAGGGCATTACAGCGGCTCTCAAATTCAAGAAAATTGAAATTAAAATTAAACAATATCTCCAATAAAATTAATAATTGGGTATATTGTTACTTATATTTACCTGTTTTTTTTTTATTTTCAATATCCCTTTAGACCTTTAAATACATATCTATAAACACAATATTTCGTAGATAAAAATTTCTGGTATGGATTTTTCATTTACCGAATTACCGGTAAATTTTTGTAATTTACCGGTTAATTTACCGAACGTTTTTTGGTCAATTTACCGGTTAACCGGTAAACCGGTATACAATCTTTAATTATTACCCATTAGGATAGAAACTAATTATGACAAAACAATTCCATGGATATAACTAGAGATTTGTTTTCAGTCAACTGAAATACATATTTCTAGCCCAAGTACTGCTCATAATACGGTTTGACGTTTTGAAGCAACATTTCCGTAATTAACTAGTAAAAGTAATATTAATATGAATGCAATGTGATTTAGAAATCCAAATATCTGCTTTAGTAGAAAGGAGTGGAGTATTGCTATAATTGGACCAATTCACTTTCATTGTAAATTGAGATGCCTTTGTTTTTGGACAATGTGGCTATCTAAAAAAAAAAAAAATAATACTTTACTCAAAGTTTACTAATAAATTGCCAAGCATTTTGTCAGTTTCAATTTTAATTTTAGATAAAATATTGCTAATACTAGTGTCCCCTGATAAATATAATCTGTTTGTCTTAAAATATTTTAAAATTTTAAGTTTTGTACAATTTCTGTGTTTATTAAAAAAAAATTGTGCAAAAATGATATCCACTTTTGCACGCACCAAGAGAAAATACATTTTATTCCATAGGGAGGGGTGGGTTGATTACTTTGGAAAAGTTTTGATTGACCATTTGCATACAGAATAGAAAACTACCCACTCGCTTAGTCGCAGTAGGCATATTTATTGATCTGAAATATATTACAGGAACGCAAATGGAAAAAGGGCCATAAACCACACACTTACCTGTACTTATACGTAACATTTAATAGGTACCTTCCGATTACCCAGATTGCTTCATTTCAATTTAGCTTCTGTGCAGCAACGTATATACATACCTATGTATGTAGATGGAGGTAGGCGAAACATATGACGAAATCCGACCTCATTTCTGCACACGGATTCAAGTGGCCCTTAACACAGAATCGTTTCGAACTCCACGGTGGATATTCGGATGCTCTTAAACCAAAAAAAAAAAGGTAGAATGAAGACGAGAAAGTAATGCGCCTACGAAATTTCAAGAGGAAAAGTTAAAAAATGCCTATATGGATTCGCGAACAATGGAAAAGCAGAATATATCTCATCAGTTGCGTATAGACGAACATACGACAGATATTCTTATTCTAGTATCTTAATGGGGTATTGTTGTTATTTGCATAATCCTTATTTGCAGTTCTGCAATATTTTAACTGTACACTTTATTCATGATAGGCTAAATACACAGTGAGAAAAAAATTTAATAATTATAAATAAAAATACAATTATCGTAAGTAGAAAGTTCAGCTGGATAGGGCATAAAAGCATAAATTACTTAGCACTAGTCAAAAAGAGATCCTAAACATTGATACTAACAACAAGCAATATAAGTTACTTATGGTCTGCTTCATACCGGTAACTTATGAAGTTACTTATGATAATTAAACTGAAGTAGTAGATCAAAGAATATATGCAGTTGCGTTAAGTAAAAGATTTGCTCATGTCTAGTAGATGTATTGCTATGAGTGAACTATTCTATAATGGCTATCACACTTTCATTATTAACCTCAACTAATGCAAGCTATTTGGATTACTTGTGATAAGGAAACAGTATGATTAATGCACGTTCACTAAATACCTGATATATAAAAGGTAATGGTTTGCTATAAATATACAATATGCTTACCTTAAACTTGTTGTTTAACTTATTGGTAGTGCAGGAAACGAGGAAGTTTAGTGAATATATAATATAAATTTAAATAAAAAGCAGTATTATTAGTAATAGTTTTATTTTGTATAGGATAAACACAGTGACTACCTGATATGAATGAAAGATATTGGTTTCACTTTAACAACAGTTTTTTTTAAACAATATACAACGTAATGACTCATAAAATATTGTTATGGCATATATATTCTACCATTATTTAAAAGGGAATGTTACTATTTTACTTAGTTATATTTTAAAACTAATTAGATATTATAAGAAAAAGGATATGATATGTAGCAGCAGACAGCCAGACGATGTCCAGGTGATGTAGGAAATCTCTGCATTTGGCAAGTCTTTCAAGACATTTTCCTTTAGAATTTTCCCTCCAGGAAGCAAGATTATCAGCAGTGATATACCTACACATCGAAAATGAATATTAGAATTTGAATAGTGTACTATTACAATAGATTTTGACAGATCAAAAATTGGATCCAAGTTCAATTCAAATGAACATTCTTATTATTTTTACTGTGTATTTATGTCAGTTAAATTTAGTCTAATAACGTTTGTATATGCATTGGCAGTCCAATTGTTTTGATATGTCAACAGAAAGACATGGGAAATTGCTGGAAAATGAGTTCTGTAACAATTCTATGTGTATAAATGGTTGCCTACTTTTAGGTGCAGTAATGAATTTTAAGATTGTTAATTTTACATAGTAATAAGTGTTTAAAAAATTTCAAATGTATTTGCTCATAATTCAGAGACACATACCTTTATTATATTTCAATTGTAAGGTGATTCCAGATTTTGTAATTATTATTTATTTTCACTTCGTTTAAACATTCGACAGTCCATTCGATCACATGGGCTTTCTCATGTATAAAACAATGGATGTTCCCCTCATTTCGGTTATATTAACGGATTTTCACAGACAGTTGGACTCCTTGACGAAGACAATCCCTTTCAAGTCAGTTAAAACATTTTCAATTCAAACCATTCACTAACCGAGCTTTGTTCAAGGCAGACGTATCTCAATTTGTTCTTGTAAAATTTAACGGCTATTTCGATAAAATCCAATTTTATCCCAAATTACAACCTAAAAATAATTGTTATTTGTTAAACAAAGTTCATCACACAAATATTATCCAAAATACCTGCAACTTTTTGGGTAATTTTTCTTCAACGACGATTTTCCTGAGTTTCCTGTTATGTTCCTGTCCTAAACGAGCCATTTTTCTGTGATCTGATGTAACTACGATGCACGAGGGCCCTTATTCGGCCTAAACAGTCCCATCCACACCGATGTTCGCAGAATTCGTCCGATTAGAAGGTATTCCTCGTCAAATCTACCTAAAAATAAACGTATTATTTCCATTCTAATCTAAATTTAATTATACTTATAAGAAATTTCATTTTTATACGTTCTGCAAAATTTGAGGTTAGAAAATTGTTTGTATCGTCGCTAAACCGTTTGCAGTTACTTGGGGAAATTTGTATAAATAGGTTTATAAGTATTTGTTACGTATTTACGTTGCGAACCAATATCCAGTAATTTACCATCAAGGTTGGCTATTCTGTTTCACACGTCTATTTAAGCCTAGCTTAACTCCGTTTGAACGGTTAGAAATCGCGGGAATTTTGAAATTTGATTTAGACATATACATGTTTGAAACTATGAATTTAAATTGCAAAGAGTGGAATTACTTGTAAAACTTTAGTGTTATTAATTAAACGGACTCACGTACTTACCTGAGATAAATATCCAGAGATCTATGTCTGATTTTAAACAAATTCACATTTAGAAATTTTCTTTTATTAAATAAAATCACTTTTATTCGCACTTAAATGGTTTAATTTCACATGAGAAATTGTTTTTCATTGAGGCACAACATTATCATGCCTACGATAGCATTTAAACTGGTCATAAACATTGAAATTGAAGGAGAGGACAATTAGGCAACAGTCTTGCATGCTTGCCTTTTACGTACTAAATATAAAAAGAGCTACTCGTTATGTTTTTTATGTCAACGCCCCTCGATCGAAAATTTCTCGCCCTGCATGCCATCTGGCTGGTGAGAGAGCACACTTCTAACTCAAAGTTAATAAAGATAGATGACACTGGGATGTATAAAATTTGATTTCTTCCAATTTAATTAATGTATTTTTCTTAAAATTTATTTTTTTAAATCCGGGCTGTATGCTACTGTGTAGCGTACACAATTCCTATAAAAATGAAAAAACCAGACAAAGCAATAATAAAAGATAAGATAAATTTAGGTTAGGGTGAATAACAATGCAAAGAAAAAGGTTGCTTGAAACTGTTGCTGACAAGCAACGAAACGTAGCAATAGAAATTAAAATGCATTCGTAAAGAAACTTGTTCGTTTCTTTAACCTGACCGACATCCCAAGAAAATAAATTCATTTAAAAAAAATCAAATCTAAAAATCTTTTCAGAATTACAAACAAAAATATACTCAGGATATGCGCATCAGCCATGTGTGAAAAAAAACTGTCCTTCAGTGTTATCAAAAAGAAAATCGTTACAACGTCTAAAGACAAGTAAATTGCTTACAGGAATTAGTAAATTATCTCATACATCGTTCAGTGTTCGAAAGCGACTGCAACTCTGGTATTCTACACATCGCATAGTTAGTGTTTCATTTCGCAATCTGGACGCCTTGGCGCCAGAAACCGGAAATTAACAGCCCAGAGTATAGCGCCTATCCCTTTCACTTTAACGCCCTAGATTTTTTTTCAACGTGGGCCGTATTTTAATCTTTCGCCGTAATATTTCCCCATAAAGTCGTATCTGTTATGCCTCAACATACTTTTAAGGATATATAGGTCTTGAAGCGAGCAAGAGAACACGAGGAAAATGGAACCTATAGAATAGAATTTATATACATAATTTTGCAATTCAATCAATTTTTTTCGGCACCTCGTAAGTCGGGTCATCCTGCACAGAGTCGCTTTCCGTATTCATGATAGTTTATGTAAGTCGTTTGCCGTGGGTGTCGTAATATTGTCTCTCGCCGCTTGCTTCACTGGTTTCTGAAACTGATACGATTCATTCCGCATTTAAACTGGTGCATTAAGAATCGCTAGAAATTCGGTGCAGGTATCAAGTCGTCTCTGCACTATTAAAATAAATGAATGTTGAATGTTAAATCTTATTCAGTAGATCGAAATTAGTATTGTGTCATACAGAAGGGAATTACTTATCTGAGATATTGTACAGAGTGGTCCAATTTGCTTGTCAGAAGAGGCTAATTCCGTTACTGCAAGAGAGAGGAGGGCAAGTTTCAATCTCATTCTTCGCAATTTATACATAATGGTGAATACAGACTTAGTTATATTCTTTTGTTTTTGAGTTATAACCAAAAATTGAATTTTTCGATTTTTCCAGAATGGCTAATAACTCGCTTGTATTTGTATTTAATGATACGAAGAAACTGACATTCTGGAAAAGTCCAAAAAATCGATTTTTGGCTATAATTCAAAAACAAAAGAGTAAAACTAATTGTAGTCTTCGCCAATGAGCATATCTCGAAAAAACAGATCGAGAATTGACCACTCGTTTTTTCCTATCTCCTACGGTTACAGAGATGCCCTATTCTGACAAGCAATTTGGACCACCCCGTATATTGAAATCCATTTGTAAGAAGAATTAATTAGTGTTGGTTTATTTATTAAGTAGACAGGATTTTTCTTGCAGCTGCTGCTTCATTTGTTTAGATGTTTACCTGTATTTATTTTCTATATGCACTGATCGAAATATTTCTTTCTTTGAAAGTAATATACTGTATTCCACGAACTTGCAGCTTTTAATATCTACAAAAATGCAAAAAAATTAGCATGATAACACACACAAGTTATCCGATCATTCTGTTCTGCTTTATAATCCATTCACGTTAAGAAAATAGTACACTCAAAATAATGAAAATGTCATATTTCAACGATTTTAGGTTCCAAAGATTTATGAATTGATCTAACTTGTACACGGTGACATTTAGTATTTAGGCATCTCTCAGACGAGGCGATTAGTTGATTCCACTAGTTGAACTGGCAGTTGTTAAGGAGCATACTGATATGAACCCTTTCACACGGAGTCAACTTGTCCGTTTCAATGACAACCAACTAGTTGAGAGTAAACCAGGAAACTTACAATTAGTTGAATCAACTAAACCCTCTCGTCTGAAACAGGCGTAATGCAGCATGCGCGGTTAAAATAAACAGTTACTTTTTGTTAACGTTTCGATATGTAAAACAAAAGGATAATGAAGACGCGAGTTGATAAAGGTGTCGTGTAACAAAAACTGAATTCCGAGGAAAGTGAAGTCAAATGTTTTCTGCTACATGTAAGTAAACGGGCCATAAAGCCTTCATTCATTCAAATATCTTACAGAGTAATTAGTGTCTTGGAATTTTGACTTTACCATATGGAAGATTACATTATTTTACATTCATTTTTGAAATAAAATAATTAAAAAAAAAAAATGTGACGTGACACCTACATCCACTCATGTCTTCGATTGGCTTTTTAAACAAAAAAAAAAAAATTATCAGCTTATCCTGACAATATACAATGTTATTTTTATGTTTAAGAAATATTTGATGTGTGGGTGCTGTATGCTGTTATGATTTATAACAAAAAAAGATGCGGAATAGAAATCGAAAGGATAAGTTAATATATACAGGGTGAGTACACTGTAAAAAAAGTTGCAGTAAAATTACATGTAAAATCGTAGGTAATAAAGTTGCCTACAATTTTACAGGTAAATTTGCTTCGTAAGGTAAAAATTTCTAACATCTAGTAAATTTCACAATGCTGATCGTGTTTTTCAAAGATTGTACTGAAAATTCGTATTTAATATTTATATGAACTCTATTATTACCGAACACTGAAGTAATTTTCATATGTATTTTTATAAGAGAGACAAGCAAACTTACCTAATTCTTTTATAGCATCTAATAGGTCATACTCTGAATCGCTGCACCAGGGATAAGATGAACACGCTTACGCGAAACCTACCGATTGTTTGTGACGTACATGACATCATTCGAGCCAATAATAATCTCCGACAAACAATAGAATTACCTTCAACGCGCACAGATAAATAATCCAATAACAACAACACATTGCGGCGTATGAATTTCGTATATTTTCCATGATATCTATAGTTTTACCCGAAATTCAAGTAAAACAAATAAATATAAAAAGATCCTCATATTTTTACAGCAAAATTAATAGTTTACTAGTAAAATTACTTTTTAAGTGCACTAAATGCCCCAAAACAATGTAACAATTTACACTTTTAAAGTAATTTTGAGAGTAAATACAAATATTGTACAATATGTTTTTCCTGTATTTTCCTTTTGAAATTTGTTTACATCTATAACTTACATGAAAAAGCTATAAATTTTAACCGAAATTTCTTTCTTCCATGTTAAATATCCTAGTAAAAAAAAATGCAAAACAAAATTTACATGATCTTATTGTGGTAAATTCACAACGTTATTACATGTAATATTCCTGATTTACCATGACAAACTTACTGTAATTTTTTACAGTGTGGAGTTTTTCTCTTGAGACAACGGAATATCTCTAAAACACTGCATCGAATCAAAAAAAGATCTTAATAAGAGTTTGTTATAACCGTAGGAGGGCTCACTGAATGGTGCCGAAGCTCTTCCCGACACCTGCACCGCCCGCAGACGTGGGAGGGAGGATGCAACTTTGAAATCTTAATGATGCCAATACACGGTCATAGGTATTGACTGCGAGAGCTGTAACTGCATTATCCTATACAGGGTGATGTCTCATGTGCATTATAGATATTTTTAAAGTAAAAAAACTTTCTTTTTTCAAATGGAACATGATATATCTCAGTGCAGCACCTATTTCTGATAGTTCTTGAAATATTCACACTTATTTCATAAAACCGACAGAAATATGCCAAAATTTCTACCGTTAAGCAAGTTAGTCGGAACACACTGTATAGCATATTTCAAAATAATGCATCATCTGTTCTAGCATCCATTTGTAATAATAATTGAAGTATTTATTGTGACTAATTTCCTTATTATTAGTAAAATTCTTTTATTCATTCTTGTTAATTGATAAAAACAAATAAGAGTCTGTTTTGAGTTACATTTTTTTATTTTATATAACATAATTAATGTACCTACACTTCGACCAGGCTGATAAAACAACTGATTACTTTAGATGGAATTGATATCAATAAATACAATGAAAAAAAAAACAGTTAATAGGTTATATGATTTCGTACATGTCTCATTCCTTCGATGAAGTTACTTTTTTCATACAAAGTGTTTTATTTTAACGCAATGTCCGGTATCATTTATTATGTGCTGTGTCCCTTGAATGCAATTGCGATTGTACGGTTTCGTCTGTCAGATATAAACCTTATTCTATTCCAACCACCGCATCCACCTTGCTAAATAATTCGGTTTATTTTACAATTAGTATATAGTTTTCTGATTCGATGATTTTTATAGAAATAATTGAAAAGAAAATATTTTTTTCATAAGAGTTACGTTCATACAAGACATTCTTTTAAGTAGGTTAGCAGTGCAACATGAAACCAAATATGTAGCATGCAATTTTATCCGTGTTTGCGCAGATGCTTGCATGTATGAACCATCCCAGTAAAAGAAAATATTTACCTATACAAATAGGTAACAAGTATTTATTTAATATGTATTTTAATAAATAAAAAAAAACATTATGCATATTAGTGGAAAGGTGTGCCTATATATAGTAAAAAAAAAATAAAACTGCCGCTATTTATTTCGTGATAGCGTCGGGAACTATAAATATTCATGTCATTCCTAATGGGGCTTTCTTTTCTTCCATATAAATCAACGAGATATTAAAAAAAAATGTTACGGCGAAATGCTATTATAAATTCAGATTATGTAAATTATATTAATGAAAAATAAATTATTACCTGGAGGCACGGAGCGTAATGTAATGTAAAACAAGCGAAGATAATTACTTTATGGTATTCCGAGATTTAAGAGTTACATATTATAATTGGTGTTTAAATATTTAAAATATAAGGGGACATAAGAGGTGGAAAATTTGAAAATTGTCCGCTCCCTTAGTTGAAAAAAATTCTAACTAGGTAAATGCTATATTAAAGTATTAAACCAACGTGGTCTGGACGTTATCTAAATTTCATATCATCACAAACATTGTAAAAAGTTTTTCTGGGATGTTGAGCCGTGTTCTAGTGGAATTACTTCCGTACGTTTCGTTCACAACTGCGGTGAACATCTTCAGCGTCGAGGTCGAAGTTTCCTTCGCGATGGCTCGTTGTTTAGTGATCAGACATCATGAGTGATGTCGTTATATACAGGTGTCTCACCGAACTGGGACATTAGATTTATTTGAACTTCTAGTGGAAATTTGACTTTGAAACTTGCAGTGTAGACATGGACTACTGTGATCTCTTTAAGGAAAATATTTTCAACGTTATAGCACTTTTGGTATAGAAGGTGTTGATATCAACTTTCTTATTTTAAATGGAATGGTTAAATTTTTATCGGTCTAATGAATTTGGCGAGTCATTTCCAACTAGTTTATATGGAGGTTCCCTATCCCTAAACTCGACCGTTTTTTGAGATATTTTCATTTTCGTTGATTTTTTGACATTTGCAATCTTTCAAATAAAATCAAATATTTCATGAGATAGCAGTTATTTATTGGTTCTACTAAAGTGGATGTAAATACAAGGATGTAGCTATAAGGTATTATAGCAATAATCACTGAATCATTGTGATCAAGATGGATACATTTAAGCTAACAAAACTTTTTTCTTTCAAATGGAACATGGTATTTTTTACTACAGCATTGAATGCAGCGCAAAATTCTACATCGATTGATATTAGACTTTGGTATACCTATTCTTAATAGTTTTTGAAATATTAGCATTTCTTGCAAAAAATTGCTAAAAATATGTCTAAATTCCAAAGTCAAACAAATGAAATGAGTTTTTTCCTACAAAACACTCTGTACATTATTTGCCTAACCTATCTAAATACCTTTTTTTCAGATATCTAACGTTCACTAGTTTCTTACTAATAGTAATGTCTTTTAGTCATAGAGAACGTACATTAATTATTAGATATTAGTAGGCCATCAGATGTGCTAACAAACAAGTGATATCCATTGTTGGTAATTTACCAAATTGCGCAGTGATGAATCTATACAGTATTAACAAGTCATATCTTTTATAGTAAGTCCTAATGCTGTCAACTCCTTCACACATTTTCTTCTAATAAGTAAAATATTGTAAATCGAAAGAAATAAGAAAAACATTGAAAGATACATATACAAATAATATTTTAGACTTATTCTACATTCATGAAAAATGTAACAATGATTAGATACCTACACTTATTTGCAATGAATAAAAACCTCAAAAAAAACAGAATACAAAGCGAAATTAAAGCAGATATCCTAAATACATCCATAATATTTCAAATATTGTTCACTTACTAGACCAGGTATTTTCTTTACAGGGGAGCCGTCTGACATGGATTTTCTGAAAACAATGCAGCCTCTTGGCTTTTTGTATTAAACTAGGTATTAAGCGATACAGACAGATAACATAAATCAGGAACAAACTATTAAAAGTCTTCGAAAATGTCCGATATAAATGTTCTTTCAGAATAATAGTTTCTTAGTTTTTTTTTTTAATTTGACTTATTTTCGATGTATTTAATAAGCAGGCAAAAATATTAACATGTAATTTCCTGTCGCATAATGATTATGGCTTATTAATATTTTATAATTACAATTACATAAAATTTGCTAATATTTGGAAAACTACCAATGATAAATATCTCAGGTATGGCAACCAAACAATGCAAGAAAAAGATAACGCATCATTTTAAAAAATAATCTACAGAGTGTTTTTAGGAAAAAAATATTTTATTTACTCGAAACTTGGAAATTAGTATACAATAACTGTAATGTCACTTTTTACAATTTAGTTGCGGCAACAGCCTATACCTGGTCAGTTACGGTGTACCTGTTAGCTTAATATTAAAGTTGTAAATGTTTTAAGTACAAGCACTTAATATGATTTCAATGATGTAAATACTCTATGCACATACATTACATCAAAGGAATACAGCCAAATAAATTGTTTACTAACAAAGAAATGTAAATGTATTTTGAGATTGTACTTCACTAAAAGTTTTCAAACCTTCAAGACCTGTATTACCTATTCTTGATTTCCCTTTAATTATCTTTAGAATTCTTAAGCTTAAAGGAATGGTTTAGGTGGAAGATAAATTATGGGAAAAGCATCCGAAAGTCAATGAATTAAAAATAATTGCACTTTAAACTCTAAACTGTCAAAAATGGATTGTGCGTTTTAACACATATCGTTTGTTGTTAAAATTTTAGAATTGAATATATCGCTTATCTTCAGGGAAAAAAAAAAATACATCGATGAATTAATGCCTCGAATTTTACACTGAAAATAAAAACTTGCCCTTTATGTAAACATGTTATTGATTCTATTTTAATGTTCCTATCCATTTCACGCCCCTACCTTGTAGTAAGTGAAACAACAAAATCCCTTTCCTCAGTAATTTTTACTAATACATCAATTCAAGCAGAAAGACCGATAAAAATCCTGTTTAACTATTTAGGAAGAAAACGTACCCTGCTTTATAAAAAGAATTAAAAATTCGACATGAAAGTAGAAATAAAAAATAAAATAATAGAAAACGTCCATAAATTATACTCGACATTCACGTCACGGAGTTTTATTAAAAAGTTCGAACTTCCGTTCGAAAAATTCTAATTGGAAAAAATGTCCCAGTATTTTCCTTTTCACGGTGTCGACGTTTTTCGAATGAAAGAGGTTTTTCGATGGAAAGAGGCAATTCCAATTTTTGGATCGGTTAATCCAGAAAGATTAAAAGAGAGTGGATGGGCCGCCAATCTCTCCGATGATTGAATGAAAGGAAGCGAACAATAGAAGCCGTTTTTTTTTTTCAAATACAGGGAATTCGTTGAATTTAACCGTGCGAATTTATAGTATCTAGTGGGCAATTAAAAGAAAAAGTTGCTGTTTCTAAAATTTCTTTTCTTGACCAGTATAATATACAGGGTGTTCCACCAGCAGAAAATTCGGCTATAACTCGTAAACGGTGACACATAGGAAAAAAGTATTTACAATTGTTGTAGGATTATGATTTTTGTATATGGTAGAATTATTGGGATTTATATAGGATGTTTGGTGTTTCGATTTCAAACAGTCATGTGTTCAAAACTGTGTCCCTTCACTTCGATACATTTATTTATTCCCAATTGGAATGCTATTCAACGATTACAAAATCATACTTTATTCAGTACTTGACAAGCTGTGAATACTTACACATTGTCCGATCCCCATTTACATTATTAATTATTAATCCAATACAAATTAGTTAGTGTTGAATATTTGAACAGTAATGGAGGCTATAACATTACAAGAGAGAATTGAAATGATTTATATCTATGGAGAAAGTGGTAGGAATATCGATGATGCTATTAATCTTTATTCACAACGTTTTCTCGATAAGATGCGACCGCGCGCTTCTTTTTACCGAGTCGTTCAACAATTCTCTAGCGAAGGAACTGTACAGCCAAGAAAACGTAATCGGCGAAAAACAATTGCTGGAGAAAATAATGAAATGGTGGTATTAGCTGCAGTAACTAATAATCCGCACATTAGTACTCGAGAAATAGCTCGCGGATCAGGAATTTCTCAGTCCACTATCTGCCAAATATTGAAGCGTAAGAAATATCATCCATTTAGAGTTTCCATGCATCAAGAACTTCATGGCGATGATTTTCAAAATCTAGTACGATTTTGTCAATGGGCGCTTCACGGAACAATATAATCCCAAATTTTTTTGCACGAGTATTATTTTTGACGAGGCGACTTACAATCACTACGGAAATCGGCACACATGCATTACTGGAGTATCGAAAATCCCCATTAGTTGCGCCAATTGAACATCAACATCCTTGGAAGTAAATGGTTGGTGATGAAATAATTGGCAATAAGCTTATTGGTCCATATTTCATCGATGGAAACTTAAATGGTATGAAAAAATATCGAAACATCTTGCAGAACGAACTTCCAGTGTTACTTGAAAACTGTCGCTTGGACGTACTACAAACAATGTGGTTCCAACATGACGGTTGTCCAGCACATTATTCAAGAATAGCACGAGAAATATTAGAGCGAGCCTGCAATGGTCGATGGATCGGAAAAGGTGGTCCAGTGTCTTGGCCTGCAAGATCGCCGGATCTTACTTCCCCTGACTTCTTTTTACGGGCCCACTTAAAGTATGAAGTTTATCATGCAACCACGAGGGAAAACATGATTGACGAATCGCAACGCTTGTTCAAGGATTACGCCGGAAACATTTCTCAGTTGTGTGCAATCATTCTAATTACGAATAAATAAATGTATCGAAGCGAAAGGGCACATTTTCGAACACATTTTCTGAAATGGGTATGATGAAGTAAAGTTCCTCGTTGTTGAATGGCTTTTTGAAATGTTATTTAATGTTAAAATAAAAAAAAAACACAAAATCATGTTTGCTTGTTTCTCTTTTTTGTGTATCTTTTCTAGACGTTCACAATCATGTTTTTTTTGCGATTACAGCGCAATCTGTTACGAATCGAAAAAAAAAGTTTCAAACAAAAACTACATACTTGATGGCGTAGAATCGGAATCTGCAAAAATGAGGGTTCCCATTCATTTCATTCATTCATTCAAGTTAGGGTGGGCACTTGAGCAAGGTGCTCATTGTACCATCCCTATTGATTCTCTTATTTCCACTCGAGCAGTTTGGTGTTCTCTATAAAGCCCAGCATCTTGCCCAGTGGAAACTTGAGGACCTTCGAGGGCTCCAATAGATTTCTTCCGAAGTACTTCTGCCTAAGTACCTTAAGTTCCTCACAAGTGCAGATTACATGTAAACGCGTTTCCTCCTGTAGTTCACATCTTCTACAGACCACGGTTCGCTTACTCGGCCTGTGTTGTACAGATGCTTTTTCAGGGGACAGTGTCCAGTTACCAACCCAGTAATGGTCTTAAGTTCTTTCTTACTGCGCCTGAGTAGGTTATCAGAAAAACTACCATCCCCATCCCCTATCAGCGTTTTGGTATGGAGTTGACCTTCAGTCGACCTCCATTTCTTTGTACTTTCTTTATCTAACCAGGTCCAGATCTCTCTTCTTGCGGAATCCTTAGTGATCCCACATACGGGCTCTGGACCCATGAAGTGTCTCTTAGAGCCCTCCTTGGCTAGTTCATCGGCTATTACGTTGCCCTTTATATCCTCATGTCCCGGCACCCAAATCAGAGACACCGTGTTGTCTCGTGCGTTGCATTGAGGGATAGTTTGCAGTCTCTAACTAGTTTTGACCTAGTTAATGGGTTCGAGACTGCATTAATGACAGTCTGGCTGTCAGTCATTATATTAATTTTCCTCCTCATGCAGCCCTCTTTTGATGGGGGTTCCCATTTAAGATTTCAAAGTTGTTCCCCCTCCCACTCTGGGAGGGGTGAGGTGGGGGATTGAGTTCGGCACCATTCAGTGAGCCCACTACATTATAACAAATCTTGTTAAGATTTTTTTTTTTGATTTTATGCAGTGTTTTAGAGGTATTCCGTTGTCTCAAGATAAAAAACTCACCCAGTATATTTAGTAAGTTAAGGTTCCTTTACATTTTATGTTTACCTTTAGAAACATAGTTTATATTTATAACCAAGTGAGTTGCAAAAACTTTAAAAGTTCGCTTTCAATGTACCTCTGTTATTAATACGTTTACCATACAGGAATAATCTTGTAGTTTGTATTTTACAATTTGTACATTTCGAATTGCGCAGACTGTACGCATAAGTTATTTATTCTTACATTAATGTAGAGATTTACAGAGCACAATTAATATAAAAAATTTGGTTTCTACGCCCATGGATTCCAATTCTGCTTACTAAAAGATGTATTTTCCTTTAGTGAGGAAACCAATGGCAGAACCGATGTTTATTTCTAAGCGACTTTCGGAGGGCGATGTCGTATTTCACTTTAAAAACACGCAAAGTGCTTTTTGTATCCGTCGTGGCGGAAATAGCGGAAACAACGGCGAAAAAGTACTAAACGGAGCAATTCAATTTCTCATTCTTTCCCGGCTTAAACATAGCTAAAGGAAAATACAAGGGCAGTCGTAGAGGGGAAACGGCACAGCACGTGCTTTTTATATTAGATTAAATTATAAATTACGTAAAGCCGTTTCGGCCGTACGGACTCCGGATAAAGTAATTTAATAAAGCGTTCTCTTGCCAGACGGAAAATTCTTGAGTTTCCGATCTACGTAACTGCCCTAGCGTATTGTTTGTTTCGTTTATAATTTAACGAGAGAAACGGAGCAGGTGCCATGGACGAAGTTCGAAGCGGTATTCTGAAACCGGAATTAGATGAAACATTAACAATGGAGTAAGGAGGACGATTGCCAATTCAATAAATAGCGAGTCTGAAGGAAAGAATAGATGGTCCATATTTTAGTCGAATTTTCCTTTAAAAATTCATTGTTCCGATTGATTGGTTTTTCCATTTGATTGTCTATCGGGTACTTGAGCGGAAGTGGAATTTAAACATTGAGAATTCTGATCCAGAAAGCGATGTAAAAGTTTTTGCTGGTGTATTCTGTTTTAAACACTATTATTAAGGCATACTTTTAACGGTTGCTTAAGTCAATAATTAGCACAGTACATAAAATACACAGTTATCATTAGAGATCGGATTATATGCAAATAAAAACTGGAATATATGCGCATATATATGCATCGATTTTTGAGAAAATATGCATAAACCTGGGGCATATATGCAAAAAAATTGCGACAATATGTAAATTTTTTACATAAAATAAATAAGAGCACAAATTTTTTTCACATACAACATATTTCTAAAACAATTAATAATTAAATGTTTTTCAAAATTGTGTAAAAGAAAGTTTTGTCTTCTATCAGAATACATATGTTTCGAAATTGAAAAGCTTCTTTCAACATCCACAGATGTAATTGGTGCATTTTTTTTAACTTTGCAATACATTCTAAACTAAAACTAAAGTCGAAATCGTTTACTGTTTCACCTTCCAAAATTTTTGTAACTTTCTTCAATTTCAAATACCCCGTATTTTAATTTATTACTTTTTTAAATTTATCGTATATAGAATTACCTATTGTACCCTTAACCTTCTTACATAACATATCAAATTCGCCTACTATTTCGACTGATTCCGAGAGCGACATCCTTGCGTTTCTAGTTTACGAATGGAACTTGAAACAAAACTATAATTTAACTTAATAAACAAAAGATTTTGTAGCAATTCTGTTGATGTTACTATCTTTTTACAGTTTTCTAGAGCAACGCAGTCAAGCAGTGATTTCAAGAATTATATTTTTTATTCCTTCAAAATTATCGGCGAAAAAATTGCAGCCTTAACCATGTACCCATCTCGTAATAATGGTTCAGGAAGTAACTTAACACCGGGAAGTTGCTCCTTATAAAATTGGATTCGTAAAGGTGCTTTTAAAAATACTTTTTTGACATTGCTAATTAAATCATTAATCAAAGGTCATTGATTCCCAATGTCTTCGGCTACACGATTGAACCCATGAGCTAAACAAATGGAATGAATAATGTTACTATATTTTTTTTTTAAATTCCACACTGCTTTCTTGTCTGCTGCAGCGTCGGACAACATTAGTAAAAATTTTTCACAAGGTATACTTCCAGGTAAAAAGAAATTTGATAAACCTTCTTGAACGAATTGGGCAAATGTCACATTATTTGTTTTTTTAGGTTTTTACAATAAATTAAATATGATTTACCTACAATATTTCATGAAGAATTCCTATTAACAAATGGGCAAATAACGCCACACTTATCTACTTTCATCTACCATGATATAAATAAAATTATCCCTACCAATTGTTGAATTTCTGCTATTGTTTGCTGGTAACAAGATGTGACATAATTTTTTCGTAAGGTACTTTCGTCAGGTATATTATGTTTGCTATATTTTCGCAGAAACGATTTCAAAATAATATTGTTTAATCTTGCTAATGGTATGTTAGACGAAATTAATGCGTTACACAGATCTGTATTATATTCTTCTTGTTCTGAGTTTTGTAAGTTGATGCTATACATTGACGTATAGATTGCTGACACATGCGGATCGCATTAGTTATTCACATTTTTCCAATATGTGATGGAGTTTTAGCATGTTGATCAATCAGGTATTTTCTCTCAGAAGACACTACAAAACAATTGCATTTTATATCAAAAGTTAAGGAATTTAAAACAATTGTAAAGCTTTTAGTAAAATTATTTACCAGTTTACTGCAGGCTCGAAAATATTTTGTCGCATCTTTACCAGTTCAGGATATGGCTTAAATCATAAAAAATTTGTTCGCTATACTAATTGTATGTACGCGCAGTATTTAAAAACGTAACACAATTACATGCTGTTTCGCTCAAAGATATTCAATGAATGAATATTTTATTTGGAATTAATAATAAAACGTATTTACACATCCTTCTGCTAGCGAATTAAACCACGTGCAGTCTTGAAAAAAAGTATTAGACGAACCAATGTAAAGATTTATCGTTCTGAGAATGTCGGTTGTCGATCTACATTAGGAAATACTGGAATTTACTAATTTAATAGAAAGATAAGAAAAAGTTTAAATATGCAATATATGCGAGTTTTGTAAAAATATGCATAGAAATGCCTAAATATGCAATATATGCAATCACTAATTAGCGTTATTGTAAACTTTGTCTTTTAGGTTACCCCAAAAAAAGTAATGGTTTGAAGCAAATTGTTTGATCTTGGGAGCTACGGTATGATGTCAAACGTGTCAATCCATTGGCTGTTGAAGACGCTATTTAAAAAATTCCTCACGGCATTAGTAGAATTTTCCAAAGCAACATTACTTTGGAATTATCAATTATTATCAGGTTTATCAACATTTAGCTTATCGATTAATGAAATGATGTGGTCTCGTAACTGACCAAGAGAATCGGTAATTTTGCTGTAGTGACTTTTCTGACAATCAAAATCTGACCACTAAGTCTATTCCTATTATTCTAATTGACTTTTTGAAGGTATTGTGATCGCGTAAGATTTTGACCATAATAATAATAAGGTTTTATTATCAAATTTAGTAATTAAAATAAAATATAGTAATTCGGTAGTACTTTTTCTACACCTTTTTTCCAAATTGACTAACCAATTGTGGACATAAAATCATAAAAAATACTTCTCAAAAATTACAATACATATTACTACAATTAACAATTTAACATTTTTAACGTACAATGGATATGCAACCCTGCATACTACATCAATTTTAAACAAACCGAATTTCATCAATTCTCCCTATATTCTAATATTGACATATCAATGAAATTAGATTAAAACTACACATAAAATTCCTGTTAAACCAAATTCGAGCATGCAATTTAAATGCACTGTAAATATCTTTTGATACACATTTGATCCAAACTTTGATCTGTCAAAATCTACTTTATGTATTACATACGGTAGTTCGAGTATCGTATTTCGATCTGTAGGTCTCTTGAATGATCAACTTTACTTCATGAAGGAAAAATTATCAAGGAACATACCATTGAAAGATTTGATAACTGCAGAAGTCCTCTACGCGACTTGGATCGTTTGATTTTTATGTTATGATGTTTTTTCTGATTATATCCTTTTTTTAAATAGATAAAAATATGTTATAAAAGAGTGCAATTAAATAGACCACGACAATACGTTAGTATAATGCACTAGCGTCACTCCGCCCGCCTTGTGACATTTCATAATGCAACAATTACCTTCAATAGAAAGGATGTCAAGTATTACCGAAGAATTGGTACCAGTTAGCCGGTAATGTTGCGGTAAAAACACGGTTACGTAACCGTTACCTCGGCGAATCAGGCATTGTGTGTACCTTATACTGCAAACTATCGCAACTTTTTATTATACCTAAATGTTGCATGCATTCGGATTGGTTATCAAAAAATTAAATTAAAAATTGCAGACGTATTTCTGAAATTAAAGCACTTACAAGGGAACACCGGCGGGTGCCCCCCTTCGATTTCGATGAAACTTAACAGATCGAAAGAGTACCTTAAAATAAGAGACACGTTTTTTTTATCGGCGTATCGCACGATTTGGGTACAGCCCTCCAAAGTTGGACGATTTTCAATTTTTGCAAATATTTCTAAATTATACAAATATTAAATTTTCTTCTTAACATAATTTGCAGCATATTGCATGCCCTAAGGTGGCGTCGTCGTATTCGCAAAAGTTAATAACGGGGGACGGTGTACCCGTACCCCATTTCTTTTACATTTTTCTTTTTCTTATTCATCAAAGAAGGCCGATTTTATATAGAATACGATGATGTATAACAAGTTTAGAAAATTAATAATTGTAAAAATAGAAAAATATAATAAAGCTTCAAAATTAATAACTTGTCTATTGATATAAATCAAATGAACTATAACAGAAATAAGTTTTTATCTTAAATAATTTCAAGCATAATACATGGTCTCAAGGTAGATATCTTCATAAAAAGCTAATAAAGGCGGACGGAGTACCCATACCCCGCATTTTTTAATAATAAGTTTATTCATTATTCATCAAAAAAGATCGCTTTTACATAGAAAACAATGGTAATAAATTTGGAATTAATAATAAAATAATTGTAATAATAATAGTATAGTACATTAACAACAATTATTTGTTATCGTTATTCGCTGCTCTCCTTACTTAAATATTTCTTAATTTAGAATTGTATCTACCGACAAGCAAGCGTATTCAGTACTCGTGGTATAAGAGTGGATACGTTGAGGAAAGACCTGGGCTCTTTAAAAATCTGTAGAGTTTGTTTTAACAAAGATGCGCAGTCTACAACCTTGTGTAGTATTTGCAATAAACCAGCTATTGTGCGGTGTTCATGGTGCAAACAAAATCTGTGTTTTAAACACTTTTACACAGACTATCACTACTGTAATCTTACATAGCTTAATTACTGTATGTATATTAATCTTGTTCGCTATTGCAATGCATAATAATTATAATGTTTTTCTAATTCTGTTCTATTGTTTCCGAAATGTTATAATCGTTACAAACACATTAGTTATATTTATGCTCCATTGAATACTTACATTGTATACCTATATTGCACGAAAAACTTGAAATAAATTAAAAATATATATTATTTAATCCTTCGCCTGTGTAGCAATTTGTTCACGCACTAAGGATTATGGTATTCTAAGAATGAATAACATTTTATTAAGGAAATATATAAACGCAGTCACTAACTGCAGTTGATAAACGATTCATATTGCTACACGATAAAAGTTTCATATAGTATATAGTATAAGTTAGTAGGCATAGAAAGGTTTGACCATAGCTTGTCGAGTAGATACAATTCTAAATTAAGAAATATTTAAGTAAAGAGAGCAGCGGGGTAACGACAACAAATAATTGTTGTTAATGTGCTATATTATTATTATTACAATTATTTTTATTATTGATCCTCCAAATTTATTATCATTGTTTTCTATGTAAAGCGATCTTTTTTGATGAATAATGAATAAACTTATTATTAAAAAATGCGGGGGTATGGGGTACCCGTCCCCATTATTAGCTTTTTTATGAACATATCTACCTTGAGACCATGTATTATGCTTGAAATTATGTTAGGATAAAATCTATTTTGTTATAGTTCATTTGATTTATATCATAGACAAGTTCATTAATTTTGAAGCTTTATTATTATTTCCTATTTTTACAATTATTAATTTTCTAAACTTGCTATACATCATCGTATTCTATATAAATCGGCCTTTTTTTGATGAATAAGAAAAAGAAAAATGTAAAGAAATGGGGGGTAGGGTACCCGTTCCGTTATTAATTTTTGCGATACGGAGACGCACCCTTAGGGCATGCATATGCTGCAAATTATGTTAAGAAAAAATTTAATATTTGTTATAATTTAGGAAATATTTGCAAAATTGAAAATCGTCAACTTTGGAGGGGGCTGTACCCAAAATCGTGCGGATGACCGATAAAAAATACGTGTCTCTTATTTTAAGGTACTCTTTCGATCTGTTAAGTTTCATCGAAATCGAGGGGACACACGCCGTGTTCCCTTTTTAGTGGAAAATAGAAAAGCAATCTGATATCAGTAACAGCACTTAAAAGAAAATGTATAATTGTATACACTATACACACTAAAAAAAATTAATAATTTTTCTTGGTAAAAAACACTTTTTATGACAAAATAAATGTTTGAAAATGATTGTTTGGCAATTATATTTTTGGTTAGCGTCATACCTTACAAATAGGTTGCAGTTTGTTAAAATGTCATACAAGACTTCTAATAATTTTATATATAGCGTTGATTCAGTCCATTTGCCTGTTTTATTGGAAGTTCCGGAGAGTTCAGTACTGGGCCCTGTTCTTTATTTGCTATTCACATACACGGTTCTTGTTGTTTTGGAACTATTATACTAATTCCATGTTATAAATGGAATATGAATTTAGAATTCAATTGAAAGTTAATTTGTAGTTTCAAAAAAAAAAAGAAGTTTAGGCGTCGAAAAATCGAGAATATAAATAAAGTAAATCAATAAACTATAACTAGACCAATTTAACCATTTATTTATTACCAGGTTAGTGCATTTGATTGCCAATACAATTATGAACATTGTAAGTATCGTGCCAATTGCCGGATACGAAACACATTATCAACGACATCAGTAACAATAACAAAAACAAACTCTAGTCGTTAATATCAAACGACTCAGCAATCGCATGCATACAGTTTTCACTACTCCATATTTTCATGGTTTCACCTGCATGTGAAAGCCAATCAAGCATTTCGTTTGTCTTCGTCGTCACATGCAACTAGATATTTAACGTTTGCACATAGCTATACATATATTATATACTATATTCCTTTTACCATTGCTGATTGGAACGAGCAAGTGCTTGTCGCGTTTACTGGTTTATCGTTCCAAGACCGTTTTCTATCAGAATTATCGCGATTGACGGTTTCATTAGGGAACGTAATTAATATAATCTCGAGTGTCGAATCGACGACTTTCTAACTGAACGTTAATATGTACGTAGCACGATAAATTGTCCATTATGGATAATAAGTAAAAGGTTTCAGCGTTGAAATTTATACTTTGGAAATCCAAGTCCCAAGGAGCTGGTGGTATTTCTATTGCGGTGTTTCAATTGATTTAAAGATGGTATCTTAAAATAATTTTGACAAATCTTCATGTGGGAGGAAGCCCTATAATATCGACACCTTAAAGTTGTATTATAATTGGTTGAAAGTTTCTCAAGTTACTGTTAAAATAATATTTGAAGTATAAATTAGAACTTATTAGGCATTTATCCTGCAAATAACAACACAACTCACACAATTACGCTCGTAATAATTCTTAGATAGAAAAAAAGAATGGCAATCTTGAGCAGTTAATTTATTCTTATTCTTATAAATATATAATACATAATTCAATCAGTAACGTTTCAACCGACACATCGATCTTCTTCAAACTACAAGATTTAAAATTTAGTATTGTAGTTTGAGGAAGACCGATGCGTCGATTGAAACACTATTGATTGAATTATGGATTTACAAGAATAAAAATAAATTATCTGCTCAAAATTACCGTTTCTTTTTTGTCTAATATATATGTATTGCTATGTAATATATGTTAAATCATGCCCAGACTAACCATAAGTATTGTTTTTTGTACTAACCTATTTGACAATCCAGTACATTATGGGCTAACTAATTTTAAATAATGTAATGGTGATACTAGTTTTTTTTAGTCTGTCCACTGTCCGTTGTGCAATCACTGAATTAGCTTAATTTAATTTCTTTTCTTTTAATGTATTTAGGTTGTTTCTGTGAGGGATTGTGTTTTAAGATATCTTTATGTTAAGCAGGATCGAAGATATTTCGTATGATTAATGTTTAAATTTGTGTGCAAAAAAAACGTTTTATGCTCTATAAACTTTAAGGTTAGAGATTCTGTCTGTTATGACAATTTAAGCTGATTTCTTAATAGGTTAGGTTGGTATTTTAAACGGCATGATTTAACATATAGTTACAGCAGAAAATTTAAAATTAATAATCGGAAATGTATTGGATAGGATTTGAATGGTGTAAATAAGTGTATTTACCTCAATAAAGAGTCCTTTATTATTTCTTACTGAACACTAAAATGCACATTTTATAGATAACTTTTGCATAATACATAACAGATATACACACTGCCTTTATTAATATAAAAGCAGGAAATGCATTAAATAATTTAAGTTATAAATTCATTGTTTTAACAAAATAAAGATATTATACATACAAAGGGGAAAGCTTAAAATCGGTGCGAAAAATGCTTAGTTTGAAAGAAATTGACCTGCCCTAATACATCTTCGCAAAACAAAACAAAAAATCAAATCTAAATCAAAACTATAAGCTGATATTATTCAAAATTTAAAATTTTTTTGTATTAAATTCCCTTAATTTTACAGGACATAATTAACAACCTTATAGTTCATGATAACTAGAGACCGAATTATATGCAAAGTGCATATATCTTATTTTTTGCATATCTTTAATTATAGTCTATATGTAGAGGTATTACACTAATTGAAGTGAATTAGCGCTAATTAGTGATTGCATATATTGCATATTTAGGCATTTCTATGCATATTTTTACAAAAGTTGCATATATTGCATATTTAAACTTTTTCTTATTTCTATTAGTAAAATTCTAGTAATTCCTAATGTAGATCGACAACCGACAATTCTCGAACGATAAATCTTTTACATTGGTTTCTAATACTTTTTTCAAGAATGCACGTGTTTATTTCGCCTAGCAGAAGGGATGTGGTAAATACGTTTTGTTATTATAATTCCCAAATAAACTATTCATTTATTGAATATCTTTGAGCGAAACAGCATGTAATCGTGTTACGTTTTTAAATACTGTGCGTACATACAATTAGTATAGCGAACAAAATTTATTTATGGATTAAACCATATCCTGAACTGGTAAAGGATGGCGACAAAATATTTGTCGAGCCTGCAGTAAACTGGTAAATTTAATTTTACTAAAAGCTTTACATTGTTTTTAATTCTTTAACTTTTGATATAAAATGACAATTGTTGTTGTAGGTGTCTTCTGAGAGAAAATACCTGATTGATCAACGCTAAAATCCATCACATATTGGAAAATGTGAAAACTAAAGCGATCCGCATGTGTGCAGCAATCTATACGTCAATGTGTAGCATCAACTTCACGAAACTCAGGACAAGAAGAATATAATACGGATCTGTGTAACGCATTAATTTCGTCTAATATACCATTAACAATGTTAATTTGAAATCATTTCTGTAAAAATATTGCAAACATAATATACCTGACGAAAGTACCTTACGAAAAATTATGTCACATCTTGTTACCAGCAAACAATAGCAGAATTCAACAATTGGTAGGGAATAATTTATTTATATCATGGTAGATGAAGTACGGATAAGTGTGGCGTTATATTGCCCATTTGTTAATAGGATTCTTCATGAAGATATTGTAGGTAAATCATATTTAATTTATTGTAAAGAACTTAAAAAACAAATAATGTGACATTTCCCAATTCGTTCAAGAGGTTTATCAAATTCTTTTTACTGGAAGTATACCTTCTGAAAAAATTTACTAATGTTGCCGATGCTGCACCATACATGATAAAAGCCGCGCAAATTTAATTTTTTTTTATAGTACATTATTCATATAACTGTTTAGCTCATGGGTTCAATCATGTAGCGAAGACATTAGGATCAATTCCTTTGATTAATGATTTAAATTAGCAATGTCAGAAAGTATTTTTAAAAGCACTTTACGAATCCAATTTATAAGGAGCGACTTCCGGTGTTAGTTGCCTCTGAACCGATTATTGCGAGATGGGGTACATGGTTAGAGGCTGCATTTTTTTCGCCGATAATTTTGAAGGAATAAAAAATGTAATTCTTGAAGTCACTGCTGACTGCATTGCTCTAGAAAACTGTAAAAAGATAGTAACATCAACAGAAATGCTACAAAACCTTTTGTATATTAAGTCAAATTATAGCTTTGTGTCAAGTTCCATTCGTAAACTAGAAACGCAAGGGATGTCGCTTTCGGAATCAGTTGAAATGGTAGACGAATTTGATATGCTATGTAAGAAGGTTAAGGGTACAATAGGTAATTCTATATACGATAAATTTAAAAAAGTGATAAATAAAAATGCGGGGTATTTGAAATTGAAGAAAGTTAAGAAAATTTTGGAAGATGAAACAGTAAACGATTTCGACTTTAATTTTAGTTTAGAATGTATTGCAAAGTTGAAAAATGCACCAACTACGTCTGTGGATGTTGAGAGAAGCTTTCCTATTTCGAAACATATGTATTCTGATAGAAGACAAAACTTTCTTTTACACAATTTTGAAAAACATTTAATTATAAATTGTTTTAGAAATATGTTGTGAAAAAAAATTTCGTGCAATAAAGTTAATGTTTAAATTTCTGCTCTTATTTATTTTATGTAAAATTTTGCATATTGCAAGTTTTTGCATATATGCCCAAGGTTTATGCATATTTTCTCAAAAGTCGATGCATATATATGCGCATATATTTCAGTTTTTCTTTGCATATAATCCGGTCTCTATTATAGTAATGACAAAATAATCACATACACGTTGCTTTTATTTCCTCTTAAGACAGACAAACTTCGTCTTTACAATGAGAGTATACAGGGGTTCCGCGAGTTTCTACCTTAGTACCCACTTCCTTTTATTTGGTCAAAAAGCAATTTTATTCAAGTGCTAAGTAATAAATGTTCAAGATCTTTGTAGATTTTTTTGTTTGTTAACATCTTCGAACCAATACAGAATATGGGAAAGACAAACACAATAGAAGCTCACATCAGTACACATCGCACATGATGTCCAACCGCCTCTTCGAGACTTCTCTCTCGAGCGGATAACTTAATTGGAGTGAATGTCAAAACAAACAGCGGGAAAGTCAAGGACGACTCGTCCGCTTATATCCACTATTATCGCACGATCATCACATCCACTGTTCACCTCTCGATTGTCCCAACGCGTTGAGTAAGGTCCTCTTCTCGTACTACTTTTATTCCCTTCTTACTTACTCGTGCAACTATCCTTACACCTCGTGGCACGGAAGATCGTGACCGCATTGAGAGATTCTCGTGAAGTACAGAAGGAGCGCTCTCTCGAAAGTTAACGGATCGCGGTGGTATTGTTTGCACGTACCCTAGCCTAATTCGCTGTTTACACATGTTACTAAACAAACTTTGTTTTTAGTGGCCGGTAATTATCAGCGCTTCTAGAGTGGGTTGAAGGTTCGTCTTGCGAAATACCTCTCTTCCAAGTTTACATCGTCAGCGGTTCGCACTGGCAGCCGCAAATTAGGGAACTTTACGTCTGCGAATTTGTTAAATTTTGTACATGTTGGGAAACATTTACGTGTTGAAGTTACAAGTTAGACTTTTCTATTTTCTTTGTGCCCTAAATTGGAATCTTGTAGAACATCCACCATGAGTTTTGTCATTGTTCTCTGGCTTATAAAGCTTCCTGCCATTAAAATGTAGGTCCTAAAGGTTCCTAAACTAATGTATCCTTCTAATATTTCCTTTGGTTTACGTGCAACAAATATAAAAATATTAAGCGATATAGGGTAAAATATAATATTGGTTATAATAAGTTTTTCTGACCAATTATTTAATGTAACCCACATTGATGCATAACTTTTATCATTTTTTTTTTCAAAATATACTCTTTTGGCAATTCACCAACATGCCTATTTGCTTAATAAAAGTGTTAATACTGAACTTTGTGATTTTTATTATGGAGTGATCGACAATCTTGACAGCCGCTCAAATATTGCAGGTGTCTTTATTGACTATTCACGTGCCTTTAATACTGTTGACTACTCCATAATTCTCGATAAACTTTACAGATACAGTATTCATAGAATTTCTTTTAACTTTCTAAAATCACGTCTTTTAAATAGGTTAAATATGTCAAAATAGGAAGCTCAGTAACTAGTGATATCACTAGTTTAATTTAGGGAGTGCGTCAGGGGTCAGTTTTGGTGCCAGTTTTGTTTGCCATTTATATATTAATGATCTTTGTTTTTATTTTAGTAACCACTCACATATGATACCACTATTATTATTACTGAAAAAAAAAATCAGGAGAATCATACCAACAAATCCATAATGTCTATGAAAAAGTTAATACTTTATAAAAAATTTTGATTAAAAAAAATGACTGTGCTGGTCTAGTTGATAGTGCTTGTATAGGCGATGTTAGGCTTCTAAGCGTCTCATATTAATTTACTCTGTGAACGTTTGCAGAGAATTTGTTAGGGACTTAAATGTATGTCTAAACATTGAAATCAACATGTAAACTTATATCATACCAATTTTGATTCTCAATATTGCAGAGTATTACATTTCGAGAGTCGCGTAGAAAATTGAAAATATTAACTTTGTCTTAAATATACAGGGTATTCCACGTAAGTGTTTCATTAAAAGTTCTATTATTGATGATGTTCTATTGTTTACTTATGTTTGAAGTTTTGGCACCATTATCTGTTCGATTTGAACTATAAATGTGAAATACTTTAACCAAAATATCACTTCTGGTTGACCAGAAATGGACCTCAACTTTGTTATTTTAAAGAGAATGATATAATTTTTTTATTAATTTTTGAATTCTATGACCATAAATAGTGTTAGTGTTCATTAGCTATTCCTATAGCTACATGTTGCCGTTTTTGAGTTATTTAAGATTTTCTTCTTTTTTTTTAGTATTAATCATTGCATCATTCAGAAGTTAATATCTCGTTTAATACAGCGAGTAAAGACTCCAGAGTTGCTATGTTATGAATGTAGATATAACTCCAAGAAACGGTATGCACACTCTACATTCTAACATATAAGGTGTTCAAAGCTGAGAATCAAAGTACATTTCTGCAAATACAGAAAAGTCATTTTTTTAAATAGAACACCCTGTATTTTAATTCGAAATTTGGAAGTAAATGACATTCCCTATCATGTTATATCAGTATTTCCTATACCTATCTTTAATAGATTTTGAGATTCAGAGCCAGCTACAAACATTTAAAGATAATGCTAGTTAGTCTGTTTAACAAAAAGTCGCTTATATCTCAAAATCTATTAAAGATAGGTATAGGAAATGCTGATATAAAATGATAAGGAATGATATTTACTTCCAAATTTCGAATTAACATAGAGGGTGTTCTATTTAAAACAAAAATGAGCTTTTTGCATTTGAAAATATGTCGAAGTCGTCTATTCAAGAGGCTTTTTGCTGTCTTTTTTTTTGCATAAGTATTTCCGTATTCGGTGTTAAGGGAATATGTTCTCCGAAAGCTGTATTTACACCCAAGAAATTTTAAAATTCTCGATTGCTGGTGTCTCGATTTTTCCTGCGACAAGTGTACCTACGATTTAAGAGTTTCTTATAATATAAAGAGTTTCTTATAATATAAAAAGCAGAGTGTTGGGTGTTTTTAATAATAAAGGACAATTTTTATTATGCTCTTTTAACACTTTCTTTAATTGCACATTCTTTATAATTACATATTAAAATAACATTTTATACAACATTAAATGACTCGAGACGGGGTCTTGTCATGTCTAATTTAGGTAAGAAAAGTGTCGATTCGTTAGGAGGCAGCTGGAAGGGTGTCCTAAAAGCTGAGTTGGTACAAGTGTCCAACGCCACCTATCAGATAAAAGAATGCTGGTCACGATATTTAATTTAGACATCATAGAGGTCGCTAGGAGAAAAAAACATGTAAAATATAATAATTTTATTTAGATCTGAAAATAAGGTATTTCTAATGATAAATAAAGGTAGTGATGATTAAATAAAATAATATATAATATAAGTAGAAGATGTTTGTTAATCATATTATATTAAATTTAAAAATTAACAATTAAAATTCCGGGTAATTGCGCTGTGAAAAACAGAGCAATATATTGGACACCTGTATCTTGTAAGCGGCGAGAAATAGACCCATATCTTTAATAAACTCCTTCCGATTTTTCTTCTTAACCTTAAAAAGACCATTCATCACCGATCAACTCTACTACACAAAAACCACCTTTCAATATTTAAACCGCAAAAAAGCCTCAATATTTCAAAGCATCCCCTATATAGGTACAGGCGCTAATCGGCCAGCGCAGACCAATAATTCACGAATTAACGCACGAACGAACTCGGATTGAATAGGGCCGTGGGGTCGCCGGCAGCATTGCAAAAAGGCACAGTTCGCCAGCATCGGACGTCGAACGTTGACCGCTGAGAGGCCCACGTGAGAAATCTGACCCCTAGCTTGGACCTTGCGCAACAACCTTTCCTCCTTAGAGCAATTGCCTTTATTAGAAGTAACGCTCCGGGTTCCCTCGCACCGTGTTCCCATGATTACGAAGTTCTATGTTTGATTTGAGAAATAATTTATCGGACGATGGTCGTGTCCAGTTGCGAAGAAGGGAGGGGGCTGGAAGATTGGATGCTTCGATAAGCAGCACGCAAGAGTGGTTCTCGCAATAGCCGCGGAAATAAATCAGATGTATTCTCTTCTATATAGGTAATATTATTGGAGATCTAAAGTAAACAGATCAGCAGCAACGCGAACCATGAAATATTGGAAATTATCTTATTTAATAAATCACTTAATGCAAGTAAAACAAATTTGTCCGTCAATGCAAGTCGGTTGTTTAGATTTATAATTTAGATAAAATTGTAATTATGAAAAACTGTAAAGGCAGATGTAGTGTATTATCCATAATATAAGTATACATATTTTTACACGAGCAACAGGATGAAGGCAGCAATTAAGTTTTTACAGCGACTCATACAAACCCCCACCTATGAAGGTGAATAAACATGATGGCACACTCAAGACTACAATGTACAGAAAGCTTATACACACAGGATAATACTTATACTTCGACTACACCAACCACCCAAAAAATGTATTTGTTGGAGTAGCCAAGTGCCTATATGATAGAGCCAAGAATATTTCTCAAAGGAAGAAGGAGTTCAACGACCATAACCCACACATTAAAACAGAATGGTTATACAAACAAGGCGTTGTCATTAACAAGGAAGAATCATGTAACACAGCAGAGTCAAGACCCCCAGAATAACAAGACTGTAATACCATACGTAAAAGGCCTATCAGAAAAAAAAATTAGGAGATTTAGGCAACAACTACAAGGTTAGAACAGTCGTCAGCCACTACAACACACGTCGTGTCATCGGCTTACTGATACAGACTACATGTGCCCATTGCAAGATGCACGTCATTTACAAACATTAAAAACAGTAAAGGGCCTAGAATTGCTCCTTGTGGTACGCCCTGTGCGTGATGTTGGATGCTTCACTACTTATTTTTCTTTGTATACTGTTGACTACAGCAGACACCTGAATAACTTGTTTGCGGTTGGTTAAATATGATCGTAAAACTTCCATTGCTATTCTCCGCACGCCATATAATTCTAGTTTTGCAAGCAGTATGTCATGATCGATTACGTCGAAAGCCTTATTGTTAGTTAAGTCAAAGAATACACCACACACATATAGAAATCTTTATTCAGACTTCCCAAAATGTTAGTTAAAGAGTTATAAATCGCATCCTCGCATGATTTATTTGACAAGAATCAATATGATTGATTATTAACTATAATATTTTTTTTTGGTTTTTTTTTTATGATAGGCCTAATTAAAAGGGCAAAATTAGAGAGCGTCTTCTAGGAAAAAGGGGATCACAATAGATCTGAAAAGGTCGCGGTGAAGCAAGTCTGTGGGCCACCCCAATCCTAATTTAATCCAATCTACCTAATCTCCTAGTTTCCTAGTTTTTTGCCCATCACTGTTTGCACTTATATCGGGTGTCCAGCCTAAGATGTAACGGTCCATAGCCGATTTACTATTGTTTTTTTTGGAAAAATGTTTCAAATAAATGTTGCCTCGAATCATATTCTATAGATACGAGGTAAAAATGAAAAATTTTGTTTTACAGTATTTTTACGATAAAAATTAAACTAGTTAAAACATTCAAAGCAGCCTAGATGAAAAATGAAAATTAAAAAATATATGAGAAAGAAATGGTAAATTTAGTACTTTTAGACACAGAAAAAATTAAAAAAAAAATGTTTACTATAATTTCCAGTTTTTTGGTGAAAGCACCTAATGAGGCAAATCTTACGAAACCGCCAGTAGAAGAAATAAATTAATTAATAAGTAAATCTGAAAAATAAGAAAAAACATGAACAATTTTGTTTTATTATATACATTTTTACAATAAAAAATAAGGTCTTTTACAATTTCGAATGCTTTCTAGATGAAAAATTTTCATAAAAAAAATATGGGAACAATTTGTCATTAAATTTAGTATTTAGATACAAGAAAAAAATAAAAAGAGGTATATTTATACTATAATTTTGTATTTTTTTGGTGAAAGAACCTGATGATGAAAATCTGCCGAAATCTGTAGTAGAAAAGTTTTAAATTAAAACATAAGATGATAAGCCAACGGTTTGTCATTTACAATTTCAATTAGTCTCATTCTTTCCATGTCTTTAATACTTGCTCATTGACTTCAATGACTTTCTTTAAAGTCGGGACTTTTTGAGGGCACATGTTTTTCGCAATAGTTTTGAACCCTTCTAGCACGGTGAACTGAACAACTATCCTAGAATTTTAGGCAGGTATTTTATATAAAAAAGTATTATTGAAACTTCATATGCTGAATGATAAAATCATTTTCACAACTAAGGGCAGTATAATTTCGTTCAAAATTCGACAATACGCTTGCTCCCATGCACTAATTGCTGTTGTGAATGGATTCTAATGCAGAAAATTGCGTACATTGCGCCTCCCAGAATCTTGCCTCCTGACAATTAATGTGTTTTTACTAATTTGTAATTCGGCAGCTACAGCTTCTATTTGGACTTCATCGGCCAATCTGGCTTGTAAAATCACTTCTTGGTGAGCACTCAGATTCGACATATTTTAGTTTCAAATTACCTGCTGTCACTTTTGACATTACATATATTTTCATTTTGTGAATGAAATTTACATTAGACAAAAATTCCTATGTCCCAAGATGTTTTCGCTCACTGACGTACATTACAGGGTGCATTTAAACATTCAAAATGTAATTCGTAGATTTTTTTTTTTTTTTAAGCACCGGCTTCCGCAGATTGCCACCATCAGGTCACTTCACCAAAAAGAACGAAATAAAATATATATAAAAAAAGGATCTATAGGTATTAAAATTTGTCATTTTTTTAAAATATTTCTTCTAGAATTCTTTGAGTTGTTAAAAAGCTTAATTTATATTGTAAAAATGCAATAAAATAAAATTCTTCATTTTTACTTTAAACATACCTAAGTACATTTTTGGGCAGATTTAAATGTTAATAAACATTAATAATAATTTTTTAGATTTTATTTTTTCTATTACCGATTTCGGCAGATATCCATCATCAGGTGCCCTTTCCAAAAAAAAAAAAAAAACAATAAAATTATAGTGTAAATATATATTTTTTTATTTTTTATTTATCTAAAACTATTGAATATGTTTTTCCCATATTTTTTTTTTAATTTTCATTTTTCATCTAGAATGCTTTGAATTATTTTTATCGAGTTTATTTTTTATCATGAAAATGCCATAAAACAAAATTTCTCGTATTTACTTTACGTTTAAGGGTGCATTTAAGTGTTCAAAATTAATTTCTTTTATTTATTTTTTTTTAGTACCGGTTTCGGCAGATTGCCATCATCAAGCCAGTTCACAAAAAAAATATATTATAAAAAAATTTCTGTATCTACAAATAAAAAAATTGACATTTTTCCAATTTTTTTTTTAATTTTTTTCTAGAATGCTTTTGTATATGTTAAAGAGCTTAATTTTTATTATCAAATAATGTGATAAAATAAAATTGTTCAGTTTTGCTTTAGACATACCTAAGCACATTTTTGGGCACATTTAATTTTTCAATATTTATTTCTTAGATATAAATTTCATTTTACTATTATTGGTTGTTGTTAAATGTTTTCAACTTAATCATCTTTTTGTTCAGAAATACTCTCTGTACCATCTTGGACAACGTATAATTTAATATGGCTAGTTTAATTTGATAGCTATCTTTAAAGCATGCGATGTTTCATCTTAGAATAGTTAGCGCTAAAACTATATAACCATAGATGGCATTGACCAAAGTGTTTCCTACGAGTTCTCAATTTCTCTTTAGTGACCCCGTATTTGAGAGTCACTTGCAGTCTTTCCAAAAAAAGGTAAATCAGGTAGCATCGATATGCGACTGCAGTTCGTTCTTTACAGTAAAAAAAAATATGATGGCATACTACGTAAGACAATTAGATGTCGCATTAATAAACTCTAAACAAATAATAACAAATGATAGCTTATAAATGTTAAAGTGGCAGAATCGTTATCTTTAAAACATGGGACGCTTCATCTCGAAATCGTTAGTTAATGTCCTATGCTGGGCGCCAAAATTATGTATAGAGAGGTGGCATTGACTACATAGTTCCTACGAGTTCTGAATTTCCTTTTAGTGATAACGAGAGATAACTTACCCTCTTTCTAAAAAAAAGGTAAATCAGGTTCCAGCAATCAGTGGCTGCAATTGTCTTTTACAGATTGATTGTATTGATTGAACTCGAAGCAAATAATAACAAATGATATTTTATTGACTATATCTATCTTGCATGGAGTCAAATTTTATTTGCTTCTTGTGTCCTTATGTTTGAAAGACGTTAATTACCTCTTTTTTTTTAATAGAATTTTGAACAATTTTAAGCAGTGTGTTCCATAGTAAAGAATAGAGATTTTGAACGTCCTCAATATTTATTAAATCACATCATTTTACTTATAACTCGTTTAATAATCATCTGTTTAATTATGCGCAAGGATATAACATGACACGTTTTGTTTAGCATTCCAACGCATTTGAATATATGATAATTTTCACGCATAAAACGGGAAAGAAAAATATCATCCACAATAAAATTCAAGAACAGTTAGTTATTAATGGCACAACATTGCACAATGACTCAATCTACCAATAACTAATAATGATATTGCCCGTTGTTGGTGTTTCTATCTCGAGACAGTTCTTCTGTCGCAACACCCGTGGAGTTGGGAAACTGGTTAATGCAAAATAATGCGTTGCCCCACTGAACGGAGCCAGGTATACAGTTATATTTATGTTTTAACACACTCACATGCGCTGGGCGACCAACAGATTCGATATGGAATCATACGTTCCGTTAACTCAAACGCGATATTTTCGATTCGATATGCAGCCAATGTTTATACATATATCTACGTTTTCGACGGCTTTGCAAGGAAAACTAGTTTATGTTTATCTTGAAAGATACCACAAGAAAAAGCAATCACTTTATTATAGAATACTCTTTTTATAACCTCGTTAAAATACTTAATATTGAATTAATTGTAGGACATAAGTGGTAAAAATCTTTACGCCAATGTACATACTATATGTATAATTAATTATAAATGTGGTAGGTATTTCCATAGGTATTTGCAAGAAAGTAAGCATTATGTAATTACATGGGCATGAGAAATAGTATTTATATTATTAAGCCAGGAACTATAGTTTTGCTAGCTAAAACCCTACAAGTGCAAATATCCACAAAAGCAGTGTCTGGTTGTGCATACACACTATTTTTTGAGCCAGAAATCTTCATTTGCTTGAAAATAGAAACAAAAAGTGACGCTGGAAAGTTAACAGTATAAATAAGAACCTACACTAGGAAAGGAGAAAGAATATTGATGCAATGCCATCAAACAAATTCCTGGAAAGACCTTCATTAAGACACGATGAAGTAGCACAATTATATTGTCCACCATGTGGAAGGTAAGCTTATAGAAATAAGATCAGATCGCCAAATTAACTACAGAGGCAGGCTCTAGTTTACAGATTGAACCAAAATCAAAACCAAGACTGGAGCTGGGATCTAGCGTAATCTGATAAATGTAATAGCCAACCTTCCTTTTCCAAGCAGCGTTAAGTGCAATACAGCATTTTGCAACAGAAATCAATCAAAGAGCTTATAAAAACAAGCGGATCTGTAACGCAACTAACAGCCAAGCGATACTATGAGCAATAGCGACTTCCAAAGTACATACAATCAAGACTGGTTTGAGTATATATTGTAGAACTGAATAGCCTGACAGGCGGCGATGAAGTAACTTTGCTTTGGAGGAAATGAAAGAGGCGACAAGTCAGCAAGAAATGATGGGGCTCCACATATAGATCCGAAACCTATTCTAGGAGTGTTCAAAGACATAACACAAGAGTAGGCAAGAGGCTGCATCCAAAAGAACAGGCGAAAACAAAACAACCAGACAAATGCATGGAAAGACCTTTTAGGAATCATCAAAGAAGAAGACTGATCATCAGATCATCTTCATACCGTAGCAGGTCTTCTATCAGAACTTCGTGCGCTGAAAATGATGATCCACAATGGAGATACCCACTGCAGAGTATGTAATAAGATAAATAAAACTATTTACTATATCCCATGTCCATACGAGGCTCTACATGCAAAAATACAGGCATTTTTTTGCCAAATTAAAGATGAACCAAAAAGATTACTTTGATCAACCAGCTAAGGACCTGTACAGGTTAGTACTGAATAGCTGGGTATTGCAATGCTTGGTGTCATTTCATGAAGAAAAAAAAAAGCAAATGGGAAACCAAAAAAGTCAAGAGATTGTAATGTTTTCGGAAACTTTAAGCCAAATAGTTCGTATCACAAAAAAAACAGGCACGATCAAGAACAAAGACTGATGAACTACTACATCTTACTCGCAGTTGTCACAGCATACAGCACTTCTTATAAGAACTTGTGAACTAGGAGAACATCTGCAGAAAATCGAGATCAACACTGCAGATTGTGTAAAAGAATAACAGGGATTACCTAGACAGCGTATTCTGTATGACGCATAAGGAATCTGGCTGCAAAAGTACTTGCAATTCTTGGTCAAGTCAAATATGAACCGAGTAGATTATGATAGGGCATCGGGATGTTTGGTATGGTTACTTCAGATGATGAATTAACATGTATAATACCACGAACAGTGTTCCCCGTCACATGTCAAACAGCTCACACAGAAAAGAAAAGTGTAGATTATCTTCTAATGGCTACCCATTTATTGGTTAATATACCAAGTGTCCAGCCTAAGATGCAACGGTCCATAGCCGATTTATTATTGTTTTTTTGGAAAAATGTTTCAAATAAATGTTGCCTCGAATTATATTCTACACATTTTAAAATTAGTTTCAGTAATGACGGACTTCCGGTTGTACCGGAAGTGGATACTAACTTTATTATTTTAAAGAGAACACCCTATATATTATTGTACTTTTGGATTCCTGTTAAATTTAAATAACAATACGTTAGCATACAATTGGGGCTAAGTTGTACCGTTCCGAATTACATGACGTTTTTCGAAAAAATGACATTTGCAATGTCTGCGATGTTTGGAAATATCTCCGGAAATACGAAAGTTAGAAAGATGCGGTTTTCAGTTTTCGCTTAATCATGAAACAGTACACGTCTTTTATTTTAAAATTGTTGCGTTTAAATTACAGCGTTATTAAATAGGGATCTGTAATTTTCGAACTCTAAAGTCATGGATAACTTGATTTTTTTAAATAGAATGGTACACCAATTTTTACATAAATGGATGTAAAATTTAATTTTCTTTCGATTTTATACGAGTGTCACTGTGTCTCTCTCCAAAGGTTTTGGAGATATTCGCGACTTTTCAGCTTTTCACGATAAATACGTATTGCGGCGGCCACCTTCCCCTCGCATTTCACTAGGCTTGGGACTGGCTGCAGTAATACTGGCATGCTTAAAAAGTGACCAACAGAACACAATAGGACCACCGGAAACAAACAAAACCTGAAATTAAAAAAATGTAGAATTTACTGAAGCGCGTTGGAAATTAAGATAACAAAGATAAAAGAAAACACAACATTACTGGCATTTCCATAAATCAGAACATTTTTCGAACTACATTACTCTGTCCAATGAATGATTTAAAATAATAAAGTTAGTATCTACTTCCGGTACAACCGGAAGTCCGCCATTACTGAAACAAATTTTAAAATGTACCTACCCTCAATTAGCAAAAAATCTTGGGACACGGTGTTGCCTTAACCAATTTTAAAATTTACACATTGTTTTATTAATTAAATTAAAAATAAATAAATAAATAAAAGGTAACAAAAAATACGTCATGATATAACATAAAAATTTTAGATGACGTATACAACATATTTTATGCCTATTTCGGCAAATAGATAGATAGATAGATAGATAGAATTTTTCATCCAAGCGACACAAAAAGTGTATAGGACAAGTCAATAGATACATGTATATATGTAAAATACAATAATTATAAAGCAATTATTTAAAAAGTGCGACAAACTCTTCCACGGAGTAGACGCAGCGCCGAAACAACAAGGAGCGCACCCGTCTCTTAAAGATTTTTTCATTTTTCAAGGACACTATTTCGGGTGGTAGTAAATTGAAAAGTGTCAACCCAGCTGAGGTTGGGGATCTCTTTGTTACGTTGAGCCTATTTAAGGGTATACTATATTTGCTTTTTTGCTCGTATATATGAATGTAGGTCACCATTCCTGACAAAGACCTCCTTATTTGTGAAAATTGCATCAAAAGTTCTAGTATATACACACTAGGCAAGGGCAAATATTAAATTGATGAAGTATGGCGACAAGAGTCTGTACTTTTAATGTTTGCCATGCATCGAATAACACGCTTCTGAGCCAGAAAGACTTCGTTTGATGAAACCGCCGCGCCCAGAATACAATCCCGTACTGGATAACACTGTGTACCGACCATAATAAAGCTAAGTAAGTAATTAAAGTCTATTATATGTTTTAATTTCTAATTTGGAAACATGCCGAATTGATTTTCTTAACTAAAGCGAGACAATGATTTTTCCAACTCAAATTTTCATCAATATTAAGCCCAAAAATTTACGGTAGTTTTTTCGTTCCAAATCAAACCATTAACCTGTACATCATTACTAGAAACTGACTTTTTTAGAGTTAGAAGGACGGAAACGCATATAATTGGTTTTAGATAGATTCATGCATAGTTTATTTGGTGTTAAACCACCGACCCAGGTCATCCAGAAGTCTCTCAGCCTTTTACATACATCCTTGGTATCCGCACCCGTTACCACAGCAGAGGTGTCATCTGCATAAATGATCAAAGTATAATGCACAAAGTTAACAATATCGTTGATAAACAGGATGAAAGGAATTGGACCAAGATTGAGCCTTGGGGCACTCCCATTGCAATAGGTAACTGAGTAGACACAACATCCCTAATTAACCATGTCCGTCCTTAAAGATATTTTACTATTGAAATCTGTTTGACAGATATGATAAAACCAATCTGCCATCACACCACGAATGCCGTAAAATTAAGTTTGTATTAAGATATCGTGATACACACAGTCAAAGCACGAGATAGATCGCAAAAGACTCCGGCCGGATATTCCCCCTATCTAGAGATTTATACACGTCGTTTGTAATTTGAAGAATAGCGGATATTGTGGAAATTGCTTTCTAAAACCATGTTTCTATTTGTAATGATATTGTTCTTTTCCAGTGACTAAGCAACCTGTTCAACATTGCGTACTCAAAAACCTTGGAAGACTTGAATTTATTGAAATGGGGCGATAATTCGATTATACTAGAGACTGAATCTTTTTAATGTATAGGATAGACTGTCGAAATTTTAAGTAGAATTGGGATATACTCCACTCTCCAGAGATAAGTTAATAAGCTTGGTCAGCGGTTCAACGATATAGGGAGAAATCCGTATTAATAAGCTACTAGGTATCTCATCCGGGCCGAACTATTTTTATTTTTGATTTGATTGAATAAGTTTAAGACTTCTTGTTCGTGAAACGGCAAGGGCACATGCTACCGCATGGACTTAATTTACCCCAAGAGAGCAAGAGCCGCGACACAGCAGGATGGAAGCCGCGATCCTCTGGGCTCACCAACAAAAAACTCATTGAAGGCAACAGCAACCTCAGTGGGCCCATCAACCATCACATTGTCAAGCAAAAGTGCAATATTGCCGGCGCTCCTGCCATTAGAGCCCGACATAATAGACCACGCGGTTTACTTGGGTTATTTGAACTAGCAATCTTAAATATATTATCATCTTCGGTAGTAAATATCACAATACCCTTTCGAACAGATTCCAGTAACCCGATAGAAGACGGATAAAAGTTTATGATAGATATAATAAGCGCCACGCTGTGTAGTGGATCTCGACATCGAACTAAGGAACACACGATAATAAAAAAGACATTATTTTCACTCGTATCATTAAACGTGTAACTTTCATTTTAAGAGCGATATCTTTATTGAGACCCGTACTTTCAGTGTTTCATTCTTACTTATTTACATATGCATATTCCGTTTCATGTTTCAGTACACCGAAGGCGCCTACATCGGCCATTTCTTTTTATTCCCAATGATGAGGAAATTCCTGTAGTATGTAACAACACGTTAATGTAGCGTGCTTATTTTTACGACAACTTTAAATAAAGCTAATTTATTACTCAAATTACAACTATATACTGCTGTGGTTTGGACAACCCATTTATCGCTGAGTGTATTTTAAGTTGCGCATTATTATTATTATTATTATTTACCGAGAATTTTCACAATTTTGTTTTGAAATTCATGTTTTTTTTAATTTTTATTATTATCTTCTTATATAATTCAAGTTCGATTTGGTATACATGGTTTAGTATGGTTTATTATACATATTTTTTTTTATTATTTAGCATTAATAAACCCATATTTGAGGCATTCGCTAAATAGTAAAGACCTTTATTACTATTTAGCGAATGCCTCAAATATGGTGCAGTCTAAATTTCAAAACTTGTCAAACGCAATTACCAGAAACCACATTACGATCAAAATTTGATTTTACTACTAAATACCAATCGGAATATCAAACTTCATTCGTTTCTAGTCAAAGTGATGCGTTACATCATCTAATGAGTAGCTGTTAATGAAGCAGTACTACTAACGAACTATAGATACCTCTGTCAGCCACCAATCGATTGGAATTGTAACCGATGGAAACTCTGAGGGAGAACAACTAATGTGGTGAAATAGTGGAAAACAGTAGTGCCCAAATATATTGAGTGCCGATGTTAGATAGACATCTAGTTGGTTATTATTGATTTCCGATGACAAAATTGGGGTAATGCTGTGCGCTCTGTGAAGAGAATGCATATTTATGCAGTCCGTGGGCGATAGTTTAGGACATTATGGCTTTATTTATAGATTAGGAACTTTAGACATCATCGCTTCTATTCACTTATTGTTAGACACGTACTAACAAATAAGCGGACTAATAAATAAATATAAATAAATAATCTTTATTCACCATAGCATCTTTAAATGATATCGATTTTATCATAATAAAAGGCATTACGTGCACAACTTAAAATAAAATAAATCTTAAATTTGATAAAACGCAAGCAGTAGCCATATACCGGGTGAAAAGTTGATAGCTGTCTATTGCATTCTGGACGACTGGAAATGGGAAGGGCTTCAACTGTAGGCGTAGCTTATTAACGTTCGGTGAATTGTTATAATTCACTCGAATTAAATTGAGGCTGATAATTTTTCTCGCGCTTTGTTTATGAGGTTTGTAAAAGTAATATTAAATCCAACATTACATTTATATTAGTGAAAAGGGAAATAATAAGACAATACTTATTCGATAACTAAAATCCATTCATGCCCTTTTTCTATCCATACTTATTTTTAGATCGAAGATCAGATAATGTAAATTATAAATTTCAGTGACAGGGCTCATAAATAATAGCAAGAACAAAAAAGAGTGAAAAGCAGTTTTAAAAGTCAATAATCAAATAAAATAACCAACATCGATGTTAGAAAATCTAAGAATAATATAAGTAGGATAGGAGGAGGATAGGACCAACAAACCAGAAAAAGGTATTATAACAACAGAGTTTGACGGGGGAAAATGATTACGATCGAAATGATACGAAGGAAATAAAGATTGAAGAGGTAAATAATCAGAAAACTAAAACGTGGAAAAGCAACAGGTTATGACGGAATAACTTCAGAAATGATGATACACCTTGGAGAAAATGGGAGAACAATAATAACAGAGCTGTCTAATAAAGTTTAGAATGCAGGAAGGGTACTTGAAGATTGGGAAATTGGGGTGATAATGCCAGTATTAAAAAAAAGGAGACCATAGAAAGTGTAAAAACTACAGAGGAATTACAATGCTTAGCACAATGTTGAACCTATATGAAAGAATACTTGAAGCAAGATTAATAATTGATCCGCCATTGGAGGATTTAGGAAAGTGAGAGGGATTCAGGACAATATATTTATATTGAGACAATTAACAGAGAAGAATGCAATTAGCAATATATATATGTGGCCTTCATTGATCTTGAAAAAGCTTTTAATACAGTTCCTTGACAAGTAATATGGAAAAGCCTGGGTAGGAAAGGAGTAGATAATAAATTACAAAAGGGTGTAATGAGCATATACAAGGTTACGAGAAATTATGTAAGAACTGGGAACCTACAATCAGATGAGTTTATAACAAAGGAAGGGCTACTGCAAGGAGGTGTATTGAGTCCAACACTCTTCAATCTGGTACTGGATGAAGTAGTAAAAGAAATACAAGGACAAACAAGAAAACTACAAGTTGGCTACAAAAACATGCATCGAATTATAATGGGAGGAAACGCTTTTGCAGATGACTTGATTATATACGCCGAAAACGAAAGAAATTTACAAAAAAAAGTTTAGAAATACGAAAAACGTGTTTGGAAAAGAAAAATCTAAGAATGAACATTGAAAAGACAAAAATAATGGTAGTAGGGGAAAGATGACTTGAAGACTTCAATAGAACTGAACGGGAAGAAATTGAACAAACAAAAGTATTTAAATATTTGGGGGTTTGGATAAATAAGGACGGTAAACCTGATACTGAAATAAATGGACGAATAGAAGTTCTAGAAGAAATTATATTACATGTTAAACAGACAATTTTTTAGAAACAAGGAAATATCAAACAAAACTAAGATGACGGTATACAAAACCATATTTATTAAGCCTGTCCTTACATATGGGTGTAAAAGTTGGGTCCTCAACAAGCAGATGGAAAGAAGAATTGAGGGCACCGATATGAATTTTTTAAGAGCTGTAGATGGGATTACAAGTCGTGATAGAGTGCGAAATGATGGGGCAAGAGTAGTGTCGCACGTGGAACCAATTATGAAAACAATTGAAAGGCAACAGCTAAAGTGGTTTGGATGTTACAAGAATGGGTGAGAATACACTACCAAAAAGAGTGTGGTCAGCTAAATCAGTAATTAAAAGAGGAAAAGGTAGACCAAGCAAAACGTGGGATAATGTTATTGCGGAGAATCTGGAAAGAAGAGGACTGATGTAGAGTGAAGCGAAAAGAATGGCTAGTGATAAAGAAGAGTGGGTAAAATTTATTTATATGTAAACTTTATTATTATGATGTACACCTTAACACCTTCTGGTAACATAAAGTTTTGTATGTATGTAAATAGAAGGGTGGTGTTACACTGCGACCTAAGAGATCTATTGTGTTCCCTATTCTTGCTGCTTTACAGTTGGCCTTCCAATCCTATTCCTTTCAAAAAGTGTAGGATGTCAGAGGGCCCCAGTCTAGGTAAGTCTCCCTCTTCGATTTCACATACTCCCAGGTGCAATGTCCTCGAGTTGCACAGTGCTACGCAGTTTGAGAGGAGGTGGATGGGTGTTTCATCCAGTTCCCCACAAAATCTGCATTCAGGATCTTTTTCCAATCCAAGCTCACTCAGGTGTCGTTTCAGTCTACAATGGCCTGAAGGTATTCCTGTTAATACGCGAACATTGTTCTTACTCAGGTTGATGCATTCTGTAAACCTCTTCTGGTTATAGATTCCCAGAAGAATTTTACTTTGCCTCATCCCCTGGAGATTTTCCCAGTAAGTGGATTTTCTCTGCTCCATTTCTCATTTTCAGTTTCTTCAGTATTGTACTGCTACTTAACCCGCAAAAGGGTTCAAGCCCTACAAAAAGTATTCCAGCCCCTTTTATTGTGAGATTATCCGTTATTTCGTTTCCTTCCACTCCTGTGTGACCCGGAACCCACCGGAGGGTTACTTTATTTCTTTTGCCTAGCTCATTTAATTTCCCTAGGCATTCCCAGACCATCTTGGAACTAATTTCATATGAGCTCAGCGCCTTGATGGCTGCTTGACTATCAGACATGATGATAATCTCCTGCTTCCGATAATTTCTATCTGTATTGAACTGGACACATCTTTCAATAGCGTGTATTTCCGCCTGAAATATACTTGGGTATTTTCCCAAGCTTTCGAAATATGTGGTTCTAGGCCTATGTATTCCTATTCCAGTTCCCTCTGCCGTTTTGGAGCTATCAGTATACCATTTGATGGGTTCTATTCAGTTCAAGATGTGTTATGAATCCACTCGCTCCTGTTACTTAGTTTTATATGAATTCCTTCACAAAGCAAATTTTTTTAACATATCATCCGGGTCATATCCAGGTTTGATCACCGTCAGGAGATTGAGGTCTTATGCTAATCGTGCCTTCCTGACCATTCTGAGTGTGGTTCTTTTTGCCATGCCCTCTACTACAATATGGAGAGGGGTAAGATCCAATACTACTTCGATAGCTGCTGTTGGGCAGGTTCTCATAGTCCCTGTTATGCATATACATGCTAATCTTTGCACTTTCGAGAGGTTAATTATATTATATTATATTTTGATTAAGAACTAAATCATTCCGACTACACAATGAAGACATAGCAGCTGGTCAAGTTATTATCAACAAATAGACTGAACAAAGGCAGGCCCAAAGCAGATGATTGCGGCACACGATTATCCCAGCGCTCATTTCTACAAGACATAATCCATTGATTATAGCGTTCCCTAAAACCATATAGAGACAGTTTGAGCAACAAAAGATTGTGATTCTGACTACCGACGGCCTCACTTGAATCGAAAAACAATCTCCCAAGCCTGTCACTGACCTTCAATAGTTTATAAATAAGATCAAAAAATTTCAAGCTTAAAGTGCACTTTTTCATAGTTAATCGCGATTCAACATAACTAAACTAGCTAGCTAGGATAAAATAAACTTCTTTATAAATGATGGCGCACGCGAAAGGACTATTTCCTCAAAAATTTTGCCCGAAACAAGACAAAATTGATATCGATCTGTAATTAGAAATCAACTGCCTGGTCTACCTTTATAGGTTCGCGTATTTACGTTCTAATTACATGTCGAAAACATTCGAAAGCAAACACTTTTACCTCTCTCGAGATTAGCTCAATATAGCGAGTTCGCCTTATCTGACCTCTGGCTTTGGCATGCGAGTACGCCAGCTCTTCTCGAGAGCGTTTACTTGCAAATTACATACGCACTTTGAAATAATTACCCTCGACAGGAATGCTGGGATAGAATCCGCTTCTTGTTGCCTTACGGAGAGAGATTTCGTTGTCGGATTAGAGTGAAATCTGATTAGTTGAACGCTAAACAAGTTAATTGCAATAGCTGTAATGCCATTATCAATATCTCAATGTTTTTTCTTTTTGTTCTTTTCTTATACAAACAGTCCTTTCCTGTCTAATTGCGTGGTTATTATGAAAGACTGAAAAAAGATGATTTTACTTTCTTGTTGTTCTTTTAGGAAGTAGAAGTTTCTAATAAAGCAAATATGTGTGGAACTAAGTGCTTTTTCGTGTGCTATTTGTGAAATAATGCAAATAATACTGCTAAAACCTAGCTGTGGTAATTCGTCATTTCATTCTATTTAGAAGAAGTATTGAGTTAGATTGTTTTGTTGATATTACGTTCTTGTTACTTAAAAAGGAAATGTTGTAGATGTACCGATGATGTAAACTTCTGTATTCGCTCACTAGCCATTGGACAATTTATACATAAACAAATAGATACCTGATACCATTGGTTTCATAGATTCTAGCGATTTATGAAATTTAGGCAAACAATACATTTTAGGGACTGTCTGATTTATAATCGTGGTAAATTCCTTAAACTCGTATTGAACGAAACTTGCCTAAACAACTAAAAGCAAATGATTCTAGTTGTAAGGTAAGTCGGTAGGTATATACAGGGTCGCTAAAAACTATGGATACAGTTAAATATTTTCAGAACGGTTTAGCAGAGCTCATTGAAATTTGGCATACAGTTAGAAGGGTTTAAATTCTATCATCTGAGATTTCTTCAATTTACTACCATCATTTATTTGAAAATACAGTCCTACTGATTTTTTTTAAATGCACGGGTTGGTCAAATTGATATTTTTAAAGAGCATTTTTTTTGAATTCAGTAATATAACACATGCCAACCTTTATTTTATTAAAAGGCAAAAAATTAAATCAAAATTTAATTCTGGAAAATAAAACTAAGTTGCTTTGAAAATACTGTATTGACGATGTGTCACTTGCATATTCGCCAAAATTAAACTTGTGTGCAATAATTTTTTAACAATGGTACATTTAAGCGAAACTGAGCGTATAGAAATTCTCATGATGGTTGGTTATGGCGACAGAAACGAAGTTTTGCTCAAGTAGTGACTCTTTTTAATGAAATTCATCCAAACCGGGAACCGATCTCCAGGCGACGTTTCAAAAACCTTACAAAGATTTCAAGAAACTGTAGCGTTAAGACCGTGCAAGACCAGGCGACCTCGATTTTACAACGAGAAAATTCTTTGAATGTTATGTGGATGTGGTAGAAAATCCAAAAAATTCAGTACAACAGTTGGCGTTGAGCCACAACATGAGTAGAGGATCCATACAAAAAAAATGAACGCGAAAAAATTTTCATCCTTATAAAATTCACTTGCTACAAGAATTAGTGACGGACGATTTTGACCGCTGAACGAATTTGCGCAAACTATGATGCACAGAAACATCAGGATTGTAACTTCTTAATCGAGTCCTCTTCTCTGATGAGTCAACTTTTTGTCTAAATGGATATGTTAACCGCCATAACTGTCGATATTGGTCTGACAGAAATGCGCAGATTGGATGGAGCACGACAGAAAATTAATGTTTGGTGTGGCATTATTGGTCGGAATATCGTAGGTCCTTTTTTCATTAACGGCAATTTAACGTTTGAAAGATATTTGCAACTTTTACAACACATATTGTTCCACGGCTTAGGAAATATTTCAAACCACGCAATCGAAATTGTATACCAACGAAACCATATGGTTTAAACAAGCGGAGACCGCCGCTTTGGTCGTCAAGTGCGCAATATTTGGATGAAACATTTCCCGTAGATGGATAAGGCGAAGGGGTTATTGAATGGCCGCTAGTGTTCTGATCTGTCCCCTTGATTTTTTCCTGTGGGGTCATATAAAAAATCGAGTGTATGTACAGACCATTACAAACGGAAGACCTACAAGAACGTATAAGAAACGAAATTGCAGTATTTCTCCAAATATTTGATTGATTCTTTGCAAATATTGCTCAACTGGTGTTATTATTGCCAGGAGTAAATGGAAATCATTTCGAACATCTTTTGTAACATAAAATTATGTAGTTTCTTGTTTGAGCTTCTTTTTTATTAAAAATCTTTCGTTTCAGTTTAATTGTTATTTTACAATTATATATTAACTATTATATTTATTTTGTGGTCAAACTTCACGCAGGCAAGAAGTAACGATAGATAAAACAACATTTCAAGGCTAACAAAATTTTTTCATTTTACAAAATTTTACTAGTTCGAAATTTTTTTTTTAAAGTTTCGATTAATATGAGATATGGATGTTGTACATCACAGAACGCAGAAAAAAATCACTTTTCAAAAATATAAATGTGACCTTCGTGCCATTTAAAAAAATCAAGTTAGCTTGTATCCCCAACAAATGAAGATAGAATTTGAAACATCTTAACGATAGAATTTAATACTCTTACATGTACCAAATTTCAACAAATTTTGTTGAATAGTTTTCATAATATTTAACTGTATCCATACTTTTTAGCGACCTGTATATGCGCCTTTCATGTATTAATTTCTCTCTATTTTATAAACTTAATATTTTTCTATGTTTGCTTACTGCGTTCTTTCTTACATTTAAAGTAGATTTACTACTAGAAAAAACACAGAGGCCGCATATCTGTGTTTATATATTTTGAAGACGGCAGTAAATGCATAAGGCGTCTACTACCCATGCTACTCATATAAACTCTATTTTATGTTGTAGGTCGTACAATCAGAATGTGTCATTGCTGTACCTATATTAAGCCTCTATCATAGGAATTCTTTAAAATTAAATAATCATAAACGTGTATGCTCTCTGTCTTAGTGCTTCGTAGTCAAATAAGCCACTTTTACGTAAAATACAGTTATAAAACTAGAAGGTTACTTAGAGAAATATTTACAATTAATTAAATATGCTTATTTAACCTCCCAAGGTAATAAACGTACGTGGCAATCACAACATCCTTTACATAATTGGATAGTCGGATGTTATTCAACCTACTTCCTATAAATTAGCTTACTTATTTATAAATGTTCTAAAAGTGTAATGCGTGAATGTAGGTAAGTATGTATTTGTCTGATAAATACCTCTAATCAACTATAAATTGTTCTCTGTTAATTTACACAAGCACACAACACATTAAGTGACGGTTAGTACTCAAACAGATTGCATGTATATATGATTAGATAAATAGTCTATTTCCTTTTAGAATAAAACATTCCTGGGTTCTGCTGTTAACCTAACATCTGACATTAGTATGTACAGCTCCTCCCACAAAAAGGTTAACAATCTGAATCGCGATTTTGATTACATATTCTCAGGTTGAACTGTACATGCAACTGTGTTTATTGGTGGTAATTTTATTCATGCCAGCTGAAGAGTAGCCCACATACGTAATGTTTACTCGTATCTGATAAATTCATATTTTATGTCCACTATTCATTTGGTAAATTGTCTATGAAAGTTGTTTCGACGACCTTGATTTATTATTCAAGTTATTAGTTTTCAAATAAGGGTATCCATTCAGTTTAAGGCGCAACAAGTTTGCGGAAAAAACCACAAAAGGAAGCATTTGTGTTTATCTGTTATTCGCCTCTTATAACATGTGTGTAAACATATTTTTCCTTGAAACCTCGCATAACTAAAATATATACAGTTACGGACAAATGTCATACGCATTTCATAATAAAACTAATAAAACATTTCAATTAAAATTTAGCATAACTTTAATTTTTTTTTATTATCTCTCAATACTTCCTATATAGTTAGTTTTCAATGCTTTTCAACATAATACTGAAAAATAATTGGAATTAACTCTTGTTTGCGATTGTATATCTCGACACTAATATAGGGCTCTCTCTTATATTTTTAATAGTAAAAAAACTTAGAACACTGAATAGTTGAAAGTGAAAAGCAGTAGTGTTTGCAGAAATCAAGGCATCCTTATAAATCTGATGATGCATCGGTAAATATGGGAATTTGTGTGTTTCAGCACTATAACTAACCGTGTAGAAACTCGCAAATTGTGCAAGAATGGATACCGTTCCTCAAACATTTATTTAACTAGTTTGACCTGTGCCTCTAAATAGTCCGGACTGAAGTCCTATTGAAAATGTTTGAGTACATTAAAGCAGAATATTATATTTATACATATAGTAAAGACTTCATTCCAGAAATGCAGATAAAACTATGAGACAATTCTAGATTTAATCGAAATATATGGAACTGGAGACATTGGATGCTTCAAGATTGAATAATGAAGTTATGCAAATGCTATAATTAGATAAAACAATAAAATAAATATATAGTGAGAACATTTTGTTATATACAGTATCACATGTGTTATATGTATGAACGTTACTATGAAAGTATGTCCTTGCATTTACTATTGAAAACTATATATTTTATTTATATTAAATTCACTTATTGCTAAATGTTATAATTAAACAGTTACGAAAGATTGAAAGAAAGAAATTGTCTATCACTATATTTCCATATGGCGTATATATGTGAAATAAGTTATTCAATAAATCAATAGAACATTCGCACAGAAATCTATTTTGCCAAGGAATAATTGTTGATAACCAATACCAAATAACGAATCATACATACACATAAGTTTACACTGATAAAGTCGCCCAGTGCGTAGTTAAAGTCTATAACACCAAATTTACCTCGATATTTTAAAATATATTTTAATATTTTCGTGAGAGTTTTTGAAATATATTGTGGCATATTTTTTCTGAATACTAGAATCAAATATTCAACTAAAAATATATTATTCCAGATTTAAAATAATGTAAGCGCTATATTTTTTCTAATATTTGTAAAATATTATATGAAAATTGTGATTTTTTTTTACGCAATCTATTTAATTTGTCAAAAGAACTAAATTGTTCTTGGTTATTTTTGAATGTCATAACGTCGATAACGAAAGTTGAACAATACATAGAGTTGTTCTAAAAGGCAAAAACTTTTTTTTTCACACTCTCATACAAGTTAATAATCAATTAATTGTCTTTGGCATCTTTTAAGGCTACTGAAGGTTTATCAAATTAATCACTATTTTTTTAATTGAAGTGTTCTAAATAAAAAAAATTTATTTATTATTATTTTATTTGATAAGGCATATAAAAATTAAATATACTATTTTTAGTCTAGCTTGGTGGTGCCAGGTACAACTCATTGGCTTTTTTCAATCTTTGTGGCGCTCTCATGGGTTTTGCTCTGTGGCCTTAAAACAGTGCCAAATTGTCTTAGCTCATACCATGAATAAACAGTCGCTACAATATTATAATACCTTCTACTAATAGTTGGAGCATTTCAATATTGTGAGTGGTAGCTACATTCTAATACTTCGATACTTATTTTTAGTTTATTTCATACTATTTGAAACATTTCTACGTACAAACAATAAAATAAACACAACGTATTCTAACCTTATTTGAGGTTTTGACGCTTATCTACGAGATGAATCTCTTAGCAAATCACTAGCAATTTATCTGGAGATGCAGTACATATATGATGCTAAAATTCTACATTTATATTAAACGATTTCTGTCATAGCGATATTGAACTTCCAATTATTTATAAATGCATGACATGTTCAAAGTTTTGCTTACCTCGTAGTCACCACAAAGACTAAACACACCCGCAACAATTAATTACACAGTTAACCATAATCTGCCTTATCGTATATACTATTATAACTATAACATGTAACGGACAGAACGAAAACGTTGATGATACGCAGCGTG